>BLSH010215411.1:87081-99242 GCA_018402905.1 Glandirana rugosa | reverse complement strand
TTACAGTCCGACCGCCCATCCGGCGTTCTACCGCCGGAGACGGACACACTCCACCGCTCGCACACTAGCGAGGCGGTGACCAGAGGCACATTAGGCCGACTATACATCGAACCGGCTCCCGCCGTTCTCGTCCCTCCGGTTCTCACCACTATAATTACGAGTGGACCGGCGAGACTCGAACCTACCGCCGCCTACTCTGGCCGCTCGGCCGCCGGAGCGCGCGCACGGGCGCGCGCACGCGCACGGGAGCGCGCGAGCGCGCACGGATGCGCGCGCACCACCCGGAAACGGCCAGGAACACTGGCAAAGTCCTTTTTACTGACACAGGCCCTCCAGACCACAGACGGAATCCGCCATTACAAGGCCGCCGGCTCGCCGGTCTCATCCGCCGCCATCCAAGCTCAGAGCGGCCAGGTGAGCATTAATATCACCACTCTTGGCCTCCCTGCTCTTGCCGCCCTCGGCCAAGCTACATATCAGCCGGATTACACGGAGACCAGTGGCGGAGCGATCACACGCTCGCCACCTCACACAGGCAGAGGCCGCCATCTTGCGGCCTACCCGCCAGCCTGACATTGCGGCTCCCAGCTCTTCTCCGCACTGCGGCGGGCTGCCTCCCCACACACTGGGACACTCTGCCATCCATCCCAGCCAGAGGGGCGTCCCGACACTCACTGCAGCAGAACCGGCTATTCGGGCACAGCAACTCTGAGCCCTGAGCTCTGCTCTCCCCAGCCCGACCGCTATATTACCTCACTACACAGAGCTTCCTACAGCCCAAGAGAGACATTGCCTGGACCTAGGGCCAATACCTCAACACTGAGGGCGATCAATTTGCCATACGAGGGGACCACACAGGGGACCTGCTTCAGCATTCTCCCATTGCCCAGAAGTGGACTAGTGAGGTTCTTATTAAGGCCCCGGTCTTGGCCTTCTGAGCTCAGCATTAGCCAGCCACCAATTAAAGGGGCAGTGCTGCGCAGAGGAGCTTTTAAAAAAAAAAAATCACACAAAAAACCAACACAAAAACTAAAAAAAAACAAAAAAAACAAAAGAGACTGCATCTATATTTGCCACAGAAATAGAGTATACACAGCAGCCTAAGATAAGGAGGCAGCTCCATTAGTGAATTTAGCACAACACAGCGTTCACAGCTTCTCCTCCTTCCTTTTACACGCCATAGAAATAGTGGAAGCCCCATCATCTTGCTCTGCTTCAACTGACATCTCATAGGAGTCATAAACCACCCCACATCTCGCCAATTTTACTGTGGTGCAATTACCAACACATATTGCCTGTCTCTGGATACCTGTCTGGGGTGTCCCGCTCACTGGAAGCCCTGGTCCGGGCCTACCTGACTCCAAGACCCAGCTTCTCCCGCTGTCTTCCAGGACAAAAAACAAAAGTCTTCCATTAAGCCCATTGTACAGGGGCATGCCCAAATCTAACCATGGCAAAAAAGGATCTTACGTGCATATCACAGACTTCTTCCCTGCAGAAGACATGCTGCAGCCCCCACAGGGATCCAGTGTGGTTTCACCTCCCTTACCATCCACTCCACCGGATGGACCACTGTTACCCACCACTACACCAGAAGAAATGGATAGCTCTGAGCACAATACTCAGCCCTCCAAGGTATCCCCTTCTGATAGGAGTAAAAGAACAGTGCAGTCTCCTGCTCCCTTGCCATCTAAGGTCCCACTTTACAAGAAACAACATTGGGATGCAGGACAAGATAGTTCAAGTTCCCATGACTCACTAGTGGATCTTCCCACCAGCGATCAACCTGCATCGGAACACACATTAAAAATGATGCTACTTTCACTACAAAACGATCTAAGAAACAAACTGCGGTCGTCCTTATCAATGCTGCAAGCTAGAGTTGACCAAGTAAAAATCCACAGGCTTTAGAAAGACAAGCCACAGATCAAGCGTCAAGGCTGATGGAAGCGTCAGATGCGTTCCACCAACACGCGGGTGACATTCATTACCTACAAGCGAAAGTAGCTGACCTTGAAGATCGTTCTAGGAGGAACAACATAAAATTCAGAGGAATTCCCAAATCTGTCAAACCTGCAGAACTCTCAGCATACCTCCAACAGCTGTTCTTCAAGCTTATACCACAACTGACACCATCAGAGATGACTATAGACCGAGCCCACAGAATCGCCAAACCTAACTACCTTCCAGAAATGGTCCCACGAGGTGTCCTGGCTCGCATCCATTTCTATCAGATTAAAGAAAAGCTCATGTCTGCTGTGCGCATAAGCAAATCCCCTCCCAAAACCCTATGCTAACATCTCGCTCTACACAGACATATCTGCAGCCGCGGCCAAGAACCGTAGAGAATTCACCCAAGTGACATTGATCCTGCATGAACACAACATACCCTACAAGTGGGGCTTCCCGGGAAAACTGATTGTTACTTATCACAATTAGAGTTGAGCGAACTTCTAGAAGTCCGGGTTCTGCTGGTTCGGCCGAACTTCGGGACAAAGTCCGGGTTCGGGTCCGGACAGAACCCGAACTTTGTCCCGGACCCCGAACCTCATTGAAATCAATGGAGACCCAGACTTTTAGGTACAAAAAATGTTGTAAAATAGTCCTGGAAGGTCCTAGAGGTCTGCAAAAAGGAAGGAAATGTGGGTAAGGGTGGGACAAGTGACCTACAAAGAAATGGGGACAGGGAAATAACTTTAAATATTTTTAAAAAAATAAAAACATAAAAAATGCAAAAATGGAGATCATCTTCAAAATGGGTCTGAAAAGTATTAATTAACATTAGAGGCCATAGAACTGTTCTAAAATCATCTTCAAACTGTGTAAAAAAAGTATAAATAAGCCGGGAGTACCCATATCACTGTTCTGAAAAATGTGTGTATCACTTTAAATGAAACCGGGTATCAGTGCACATCTCTTCTGCACAATTATTTCAAGTCTATGTGTCACTTTAAATCAAACCGTCAATCATTGCACATCTGTTATTCACACTTCTTTTTAAAGTCTGTGTCACTTTAAATGAAACCGTCAATCATTGCACATCTGCTATTCACACACATGTGTTCTGCACCAGAACAGATGTTATTCACACATTACATCTGTTCTGCACACATCTGAAAATAGTTTAGAACACTTTACCTTAAACCGGGGAGAAACCATACACCTGTTCTTCAAACATCTGGATAGTGTGTTTGAAAATACAGCATAGAGAAGAGCATGCCTATGGTTGCGCTCTTCACACACAGTTTGCAGATGTTTTCAGAACAGTGATATCATATCAGTGATATAATATCACTGTTCTGAAAACATCTGCAAACTGTGTGTGAAGAGCGCAACCATATGCATGCTCTTCTCTATGCTGTATTTTCAAACACACTATCCAGATGTTTGAAGAGCATGTGTATGGTTCCGCACCCGGTTTTAGGTAAAGTGTTCTATTCTATTTCCAGATGTATGAAGAAAAGATGTAATGTGTGAAGAACATCTTTTCTAGGCAAAGAAAAGATGTTGTGTGTGAATAAAAGATGTGCACGCATTAGCGGCAATAAGAAAAGCGACAGACTAAAAAGAAGTGTTCTTCAGTGAAGATTGACCTCCAAGGTAGATACATTATCCTACATGCCACCTTTAATGATCTGATATGTGGGGATTTTAATCACATAGTTGATGCGGCCCTGGGCTCTTCCAACCCCTCTAGGAAAAAGTCCACGGCATTGCCCAACTTTTTAGCAACAGAAGATCTCTATGACGTATGGTGATGTCTTCATAATACTGAAAAGGATTTCACCTTCTACTCTCACACTCATAATGCCTACTCTAGGAACGATATGTTTCTGGTAGATAAAATCACCCTTCAATACATCCAAGACACGAAAATTGGTAACATTACATGGTCTGACCATGCCCCAATTTCAATCAAAGTGTTCCCTACAGACCACTCGACAGTGGGCAAACGGTGGAAACTCAATACCTCCTTCTTGACTAACCCAAAATACCAGAAGCATATTGAATCCACCATTATATACTTTTTTCAACTTAATGCGAACTCTGTGATGTCTACTTTTACCTGTTGGAATGCCCATAAGGCAGTTATAAGAGGTCTACTTATGAAGTTTGGAGCCCAGGAGAAGAAAAACCGTAATGCTACTACCTTCAAACTGCTAGACCAGATCAACATTCTTGAAAAAGCAGATAAAGCAAACCCAAGCTCAACTTTAGGGGAAGATCTCAAGAAACTGAGAAGAATGCTGAGTGAACACCTTCACTCAAACTTCGACTTATCCCTCAAAAAATTGCGGTTAAACTTTTACGCCCATCAAAATAAAGCAGGGGCATGCCTTGCTAAACAACTTAAAAAAACATTTAGTGCAAGCGAAAATTCCCTATCTTCTCTCCCAAGATAATACTCGCCTTTCTAATCCTATAGCCAATCAGCCAATTTTATGCCCAACTGTATGACTTAGCTGAGTCAGGTGTGACTGCAGCTCCCCCCTCACATGACATATCACATGACATATCATGCTTCCTAGATAATCTACAAATTCCATCCCTCACACATGAACAACTACAAGCCATCTCCACTCCCTTTACAGACTTTGAACTCAAAAAGGCAATCATTTCCTTACCACTACACAAAGCACCAGGGCCAGATGGCTTTAGTAACGAATACTATAAACATTTCACATGCACGCTCCACCCATTTCTACTACAAGCGTTTAACCACACTTTACAGACAGGCACGATCCTGGAAGAATCACTAGAGGCAACAATAACCATTATTCCCAAACCCGGTAAGTCAGCAGAAGATCCGGCCAATTACAGACCGATCTCCCTATTAAATACAGATACAAAACTCTATGCCAAACTCCTAGCATCCCGCTTGTCCACTGTAGTATCCCAACTGGTGCATCCAGACCAAGTGAGCTTCATGTATGGCAGACAAGCTTCAGATGGTACGAGGAGATATATCAACCTGCTCCAATGGGTGGAACGCAGTCGGACGCCTTCTCTGTTCATCTCGCTTGATGTGGAGAGGGCATTCAACAGAGTGGACTGGAGTTTCTTAATTTATTTTTTGAGCTAATACCTTTTTCCCCATGTATCCGTCTCTATTGATTAAATAAAAAGGGATACATTTTTACATATTGCGCTATGGACTCCTCTCTTTGTTTTATCCTTTGAATCCGGTGGAGTGGATCGCCTGGGACTTCCCCATATCTGAAGGAGTGGATTTGCCTACAACAAGGAGCAACACTACAGGCACTTCTCCCCACAGAGTGAGAGCCCTATGCTGGTGGATGAGCATCCCAACGCGAGGAACAACAATTATTGGAATTAAAAGATAGGCATTTTACCCCTGCAGGGGTAGTGCCCTCTGGTAAGGAGGGGACCTATTGGGGAGCACGTGTGAACAACACCCTATGGCACATGAAATTGTTGTGAAGGAAAATGTTATAAGAATTAGCACCTTATATCACAGAGCACTTTAAAAATGTATGGACTGCCTTTTACCGGAATACTAACCAATACTACTGTATAATTAGCAAAGCGGAAACAAACTATGTACCCTTCTGTGACACCCTTGGACTCTTAAGACACACTGTAAAATAACACTGGTTAAACACTTTTTGTGATGTTTTGTACGTGACTTAATATATTTGGGTCCATACTAGCACATCAATTTTCTCCATATCCGATTTACACAGATGAAAGTTATACACGGGTAGCCACTCATAATACTAATCTTTAAAACTGGCACATTTAGAAGGAAAGCAGGACCGTACGAGAAAGATACCTGCCACTATGCTGGCACATACATACTAGCACATTTTTTCGTTCAACTTGCACTAAATACACTTTAATGATTGATGTTATTTTAATCATACCACCACACTATTTGTTTGACAGTTTACACGGTCAGTTTTTATAAATTATTTTTTTTGGAATTTTATACTTTTTACGTGTCCAAACACTTTTATAGATGAATATTGTGATACAACACTGTGTGATTTGATATTTCCATTATTTTATTTTAGCACGTATGCACTTTCTATGACTTATGGTCTAAACATAGAGGCTCACAAATCAGGAAGCATATACTTTAGAGGTGACGCACCCCCATACTAGCACGTGATACTAGCACATACTGCCTGTTTTACAAATCCCAATACTCGGACAGCGCCATATCCAGCCACACCGATTAACTGTTACAAATCCCACCTGCGGGAGGGAATTACTGGAGGGCAGCAGTTGAGTATAATAATCCTAAGCGCGATACACACTTTTATACATTGTAAAAGAAGTATAGTTTGCTCCACCAAAATCCAGAAGAGTTTGCGTCAGCTTACTGAACATTATTGCCTCTTTGTCTGAGAAGCATAACACTTTACATATCACTTCCCTAGGCTTTTCCACATTCTCGTTGATGGGCATTAAAGTCCTGTAGGCTCTTTGGATCCGAAGCAAGAAGCACTTTAAAATACACATTCACTTCCGGTTCCGGCGCCGCTTGGAGAGGAGCTAGGAGAGATCAGCTCCGACTCTCCGCCACTAAAACCAGCTGCATACGCTGCCAATTACTGGAGGAACACCCGTAATCATTCGCGGATACTCCCGGTACGATCCCTACGCCCTTCGATACCCGCATGGATCGTTTTGTTGAGCGATCGGAGGCACGATCTTTCGTTGCAAGTGCACCGAACGAAGGTGAGGAAACACGTGGCAAACCCGCCATGACAGCTGCTCTCCAGGCACCTTCATATGCATCAGTGCTAACGGCCCCTCCTCCCTCAATTGCTGGAACCATAGGCACCCAACCCCCCCAGAACACCACAGGGCTGCATACCACTGATCCACCCTCGACAGCGGAAATTGCCCAGGCAGTAGTGGCTCTGATTAGACCCATCATAACCGAGGCAGTGGATTCAGCAGTGACCAAAGGCCTTGAGCTACTCCGCAAAGACTTTCAACTGCAGACAGCCAGAATTGACCACGGTGAAACCAGGATCTCCACCATGGAGGACGACACCACTGTCTTAGCAGCGGCCGTGGCTAAACTAACCACGGCTCAGAAAGAACTCCGGGAAAAGGTCATTGACTTAGAAAATAGATCAAGGAGGAATAACCTCCACATAATTGGCCTGCCAGAGTCATACTCCTCACACGATTTACATAAAATCTGCGCAGTGGACATCCCTGGGCTCTTAGGCCTCCGCACCCCCTGTGTAGTTGAAAGGGCCCACCGAATCGGCCCACCTTCGGACAACCGCACCAAACCCAGAGCGGTGATAGTTCGCTTTCTTAATTATGTGGACAAGCAAGCCATTTTGCAACGTTTTCGAAGAGCATGGAACCTAAGCTTTGAGGAGTCCACTTTACTGATCTTTGGGGACTATTCAATTGAGGTTATGCAACAAAGGAAAGCTTTCTCTCCAGTCTGCTCTGCCCTTCACCAGCGTAACATTAGATTCAGTCTGGCATATCCGGCCACCCTCTACTTCCAATCCCCTCAAGGGGATAAACTTTCGTTCACTTCACCACAAGAAGCCGAGACCTACTTGGCCGGGGATCTACCGTCTGACATGGATCAATCGCCACCGCCAGCTACCGACATACACAGGTCACCCAGGAAATCATCTATCCTATCTAACAAGGCTCTAAGCCCGGAGAAACCACCATACAAGAGGGTACGATTTGGCCTTCCGGAAGTGTCTACAGCTCAGGCCCATGCCTGAATTCACTAGAGTCGCATTACTCCATTTGCTGTCCTTGCCATAAACTGTGAACTCTGGTAAATTTCTGTCCATGTTCGATTCAACTCTCTCTCTTAGTTGCCTCCTACTACAACTAGTCATAGCTGACTGAACAGCGAACTGTAAGTGTCAGTATCTGGGTCCCCCCAACAAGGGACCTCATTCAACTTCAGTTTGTGCTTGCTAACATCAGTTCGGTATATGCCACGGAGCTATGGAATGATGTTTCACTCACCTACCTAGGTTAAGTTATATGTTTCATTGATTTCAATATATGTTACTTTGCCCTATTTTTGTTATCAATGGAGTCCGCCCTCAAGGATACTTCCTTGAAGGCACACCCCCATTACTTAGAAGTCTGTTGGGGACAGCGTGGGATACATTTTTAGTTGCAAGACATTGCGGGTTTCGTGAAATCCACCCTTCAACATGCTTGGTCCGAGTATATGACAAACAACAAGGATCACCTCTCCACACTCAATTTGTTTTGGGAAGCGGGGAAGGCCTTCCTCAGGGGTCACATTATTTCATTTGCGACGCGTTTTTAAAAAAAGGCTCATAATAGTTACAACCAGGCCAGTAAGTCACTTAGAGAAGCTCATGAAAGGCTAAACTCGTCACGAACTCCTGAGAACATTAGAGCTTGGCAGCTAGCCAAGAACGCTTTTGACCACTGGTCCTCACAACAGGAATCCATAAACCACTTTCATTCATCTCTATTCTTTCATAAATATGGTAATAAATCAGGAAGACTTCTAGCTCGAATGTTCTCGGGTCGTTATACCCCCACCCATATCATGGCATTGCGAGATTCCCTAGGTAACGCAACTGACAAACCCTCAGAGATAGAAGCCATTCTCACAAGCTTTTATACAGACTTATACTCTGAAGACCCGATTGACACAGCTAAAGCTAAAACTCTGCTAGAGTCACTCCAACTCCCTAGCGTTTTGAGAGATCAATTAGATTCACTAAACGTGCCTATCTCCCTGATGGAGGTCCAAAATGCTATTAAAACAATGGCCACTGGTAAAGCCCCTGGCCCAGATGGGCTCTCTTCTGATTTCTACAAACTCACCCTCGACTTCACCTCAGACACACTCCTACACCTGTACAATACAATGTGGAAAGGAGGTCCTTACTTGCCAACAGGTTCTTTAGCCCATATCAAACTCATAGCAAAAAAAGACAAAGACCCACTATCCCCCGGATCGTATAGACCCATCTCCCTTATAAATGTTGATGCCAAAATCCTCTCAAAAATTATTGCCTCCAGGTTGACTAAAATCCTCCCCACAATTATTCACCCAGCTCAATCAGGATTTGTTCAAGGTAGGTCTGCCACGTTAAACATCAGAAAGGTCCTACTCACCCTAGAACACGCCAAACAACATCCCGAGCAAGATGTTGCTGTAATTTCACTAGACGCAGAGAAGTCCTTTGATAACATCAGTCTACAATGGTTGTTCATGGTCTTCGACAAGCTAGGCTTCTCTGGCCCTATTGTAAATTTCATATGGAAGATGTATACTTCCCCCTCAGCCCGACTAGTTACCCGTACCTTTATCTCCCCGGTTTTTCCTCTGGCTAAAGGCACACGGCAAGGTTGTCCCCTGTCCCCTCTGCTATTCAATGTAGCCATAGAGCCTCTTTCTAGACACCTCAACTCACCCCAAGGGATAAGCGGCATTATGATCGGAAACAGAAGATGTCGATCAGCTTTATTCACAGACGACATCCTCCTATTCTCCTCCGTTCCCCCTAAGGACATTCAATATCTAACGAGCACACTTCAGAGGTTCAGGGAATGTACTGGCTTGAGAATAAATCTCAACAAAAGCGAAATATTACCCCTTATCCCCCGCAGAGCGGAGTCATGGATATCGTCCTCACCCTTTTTGGTTACAAAGCATCACCTTACCTACTTGGGAATTCACATTGGTAGAGATCCCTCCTCACTCTACTCCCTAAACTACCCTCCACTTATATCCAAAATCACTAAAGAGTTATATGGGTGGGGGGCCCTGCCTCTTTCGCTCTTCGGGAGATACCATCTAGTCAAAATGGTTTCATTTGCCAGATTGCTTTACCCTCTACAAACTCTACCCCTCTTACTTAAACACAAAGACGTCCAGAAACTTTACTCTGCTACTACTACTTTCTTGTGGAAAGGCAAACGACCCAGAATAGCTCTCCAGAAACTCTGCCTCCTGAAGAGCGAGGGGGGGGGCTGGTCTCCCTAATTTGAGATTTTACAACCTTGCATATCTGCTAAGATATGGCCTTGATTGGATCTCCGGCAGCTCCTGTTATTCTAACTTCAATTTAGAGGAAACGCTCACCCTACCTTTTCAGCTGAAATCCATTTTACATGCCAAGATATCATCCCTCCCTACAAAGCTGAAAGGTAGCTTGGTCTTAAGAGACACGATAATAGCCTGGAGGGAAACTAGAAAACTGCTGAAGTTACCAGCAACAATATCGAGGACATTGCCCATACTGGGCAACCCTATGTTTTCACCCTCAATCGACTCAAAGGTCTTTCTCACCTGGGCGGACAAAGGCCTAACTATGGTATCCCAACTGTACAAATCAGGCCAGAGTTCCTTAAAATTATTTCCTGACCTCAAGGAAGAATTCTCCCTATCGAACTCTCATTTCTTTTCCTACCTGCAACTAAAATCATTCCTCCAGTCCTGTCAGGGTGAGCACCACAATCCCTGCATGTCCTCGTTCATTGACTCACTCATTTCCTATACTCCATCTCTCATATCTATCAGAACCTCATACAACACCACACATCAAAGTACTCGATTACCCCCTTTCTTCCCTGGAGTTCAGTACTTGACAACCCCGAGGCTCCTGCACAGATCTTGGCAGGCTACTAGAAAGTATGCTCGCTGGTGGTGGCCGAGACTTGGAGAGAAACCCAATTCAAGATTGCTCACAGAGCCTACCTCCCCTCACTCTTTACCGCTGGAACTCACACCCAGGGCACCTGCCCATGGTGTTCTGAGCCCAAACCTTCTCTGTACCACAGGCTCATATACTTTACTGACGGGCACTGATGAGGCTGCACTGATGGGCACTGATGAGGCAGCACTGATGGGCACTGATGCGTTGGCACTGATAAGGTGGTACTGATGGGCACTGATGAGAAGGCACTAATATGTTGAATTGATGGGCACTGATAGGCGGCACTGATATGCAGCATGAATGGGCACCAATAGGTGACACTGATATGGAGCACTGATGGGCATGGATAGGTGGCACTGATGGGTACTAATAGGTGGAACTGGTGGGCACTGACATGCAGCACTGATGGGCACTGACAGGTGGTACTGATTGGCACTGACAAGCAGCACTGATGGGCACTAATAGATGGCACTGATGGGCACTAATAGATGGCACTGATAGGCAGAACTGATGAGGAGGTACTGTCAGTCATTAATGAAGGCCACTGATTGGCATCATTGAAGGGCACTGACAGGCAATACTGATGGGCACTGATTGGCACTTTGATGGGCACTGACTGGCACTTTGGTGGGCACTGACTGGCAGCTGTTGGGCACTGATTGGCATTGTGGTAGGCACCTCTGATGGGGGCTGCACTGATTATCAGCGCAGACCCCCCCTCTGACAGGAGAGCCTCTGTCTCTGTCAGCGCAAACCTAGGAAAGCCGTTTACTGACACTTCCTGGTTACATGCTGTGATCAGCTGTGATTGGTCACAGTTGATCATGTGGTAACGAGCCTCCGTCAGAGGCTCTTTACCACGATCAGAGTTGCAGTGTGTCAGAGTGATACACTACACCACCGATTGCCACGCTGCATGCTCCCGCGGGTGGCAAATCGCGGCTTATCCTGCTGGGCGTCATATGATATCCAGTCAGGATAATGCAACCACCACCTGGCTGTCATTCTGCTATAGGCCAGGCGGGATGTGGTTAAAGAATAGATGTTGGGTGACAAAGTTATTACAGTGCCTTGCGAAAGTATTCGGCCCCCTTGAACTTTGCGACCTTTTGCCACATTTCAGGCTTCAAACATAAAGATATAAAACTGTAATTTTTTGTGAAGAATCAACAACAAGTGGGACACAATCATGAAGTGGAACAAAATTTATTGGATATTTCAAACTTTTTTAACAAATAAAAAACTGAAAAATTGGGCGTGCAAAATTATTCAGCCCCCTTAAGTTAATACTTTGTAGCGCCACCTTTTGCTGCGATTACAGCTGTAAGTCACTTGGGGAAGTCTCTATCAGTTTTGCACATCGAGAGACTGAAATTTTTGCCCATTCCTCCTTGCAAAACAGCTCGAGCTCAGTGAGGTTGGATGGAGAGCGTTTGTGAACAGCAGTTTTCAGTTCTTTCCACAGATTCTCGATTGGATTCAGGTCTGGACTTT
>BLSH010215411.1:54870-79218 GCA_018402905.1 Glandirana rugosa | reverse complement strand
CTCCGGAAAGTTTCGACGGGTAGTGGAAGGCGATTTTGGTTAGATTTGTTTCGGGCGGATCTCGACCTGGAGAAAGAGTGTCTGAGCCGTCTGTTTTGGTATGCATCCGCAGTTGTGGTGTGTATATAGTTTAGGTTGTTTGGACTATGGGGGGACCGTGCGTATGAATCTAGGTAGTTGAGTCCGGGGAGGAGCTATGCCGATGCGTGATGGGCACTTCGCATGTGGTCATTGGGTTAGTTTCACGAGCTTTAAAAAGCGTGATTCAACCTTAGGGATATATTGAGGGGTGTTAGGGATTTAATAGCCTGAAGGATTTCCGGGATCGTAATGGGGCCTTCCAAGTGTTCTTTTTGTGTCGAGGAGAGTGTTGGGAGGGATATCCCAGAGAATAACTGATTCGCTTTGTCTGCGTTAAATTTGTGTGGGGAGTTATATAGGGATTCCAACTTAGTGCGAAAAATTTCGAGCACTTTGATTGGGTTACTGGTGTACGCTTCACGGGTAGTGCGTAGCCGTATCGAGGAGGGGCCTGAGTTGATGGATCTAAGTATGCGTGCCAGGGGGGTATCAGGTTTGTTGGATTTGATATATGTGTGGTGTTGACGCCTACGTATGGTTTTGTCTGCCGAGTCTGTGAGAAAGAGGTCCAGCTCTAGGCGGGCTTTGTTTAGATTGGTTTTAGCGGAAGGTGATGGGCAGCTTTGAAAGGCCTCATAGCATTGAACAAAGTTGGCTTCCAACTCGGCGAACCGGATTCTACGATCCCTTTTGACTCTAGACATCTGCTGTATAAGTTTACCTCGAATATAAGGTTTATGCGCCTCCCATAGGGTGAGCACGGAGATGTCAGGTGTGGAGTTGGTGGCAAAATATTCCTTGAGGGCTATTTCTACATCCTGTTGGTATGAAGGGTGGGCTAGGATTGAATCATTCACATACCATGTCGTGTCTTGTGCCCTGGGAACTAAGGATGAGATGGTGGTGCAAATAGCAGAGTGGTCCGTCCACGGGAAGGGCATGATATTTGAGGATAAAACTGCTGGGAGCATACTAGAAGAGATGAAGATGTGGTCTATGCGCGAGAAAGTGGCGTGAGGATGGGAGTAAAATGTGTATTGTTTGCTAGAGGGATTGAGTTCTCTCCAGGTGTCCGCTGGGTGGAAGTTAGTCAGTACCTGCTGAAAGGTGAGTTTCGTGGGATTGCGTTGGGGAGATGAGGGGGATTTGTCCATTATGGGAGATATAACTTGATTTGAGTCTCCACAGATAAGGACGGTGCCAAATTGGTGTCGTTTGACTCTGTCAAATAGGTGATTAAGGAAGGGGGTAGGATTCCGATTTGGGGCGTAATATGAGACCAACGTGACTGGTATATCTGTTAGGTGTCCAGTGAGAATCAGGTATCTACCGTCTGGGTCTCCTATTTGGCATCCGAGGCTAAAGGGGACAGATTTATGAAAGGCTATTAGGGTCCCACGTTGCTTCGTGGGAGCTGAGGCTAAGAAGAACTGCGGATAAGAGGCGTGAAGAAATTTGGGAGAATGTTTTGGTGTGAAATGAGTTTCTTGCAGGCGAAGGATATGCATTTTCTTTGCCGCTAAGGATCTTAAGGCTTTGGTGCCTTTTTGGGGTGTATTGAAACCCTGAACATTTAGGGTGCATATATTTAAGGGGGCCATGGAGTGACTGGGTAACTACGCTTGACATACCTGCTGTTCCCAGAAGATCTGCGCGCCCCACGCCGCCGCCTCCCACCGGCAAGTGAGGAGAGAAAAGAGGGTCCTGAAGAAGAAGAAAAGGCATGAGTGAGAATGGCACATATACAAACAAAAACTGCATAAGAAACAATAAACTGGTGCAAGGGGGGACTGTCAGGGGGAGTAATAAACACCTCCCCTGAGGTCCCAGGACTGTCTTGGATGTCCCGCATGATCCTGCGGGGGATCTAAGGCAGAAAAAAAGGGGGAGCAGAAATTCCACTCCGGTAGACACAAAAAAACCCCTTGGAAAGGGGGACATTAGAGTATAAAAAATAACATGGTACAACAGAGTCCCAAAAAAAAAAAAAAAGAGACAGCGGTCGCCTCGATTTCACTGGCCTACAGGCGTGGCAGGAGCCAGGCAATTGGTTGGAAATATGAAAAAGAGAAAAAATTAAAGGGAAAAAAAGGGTAAAGTGTTCCGTGCTGCAGCTTAGAAGCTGACAAGTGATAATGCCAGGGTGTCCATTGGGACCTGATCAGTCCATAGAGTCTTCATCAACGGTCGCTGGCTTGTCAGATCTGATGCGTTTGTGGAGGCTCTTTGTGAAGAATTTGAGTGGTGAGAGGAATGGGTGATCTTTTGCGGAGATCGTGAGGCCGAGCGTCTGCGAGAGGTGCTTATAGGCTGGAGGGTGTCTAATAAGTTCAATTCTTGGAGGGTAGACTGTAGCTCAGAGGCAGAACAGCAGGTGTATTTGGTGTCTTTAAAGGTGAATCTCACGGAGAAGGGAAAACCCCAGAAATAGCTGATTTTCTGTTGCTGGAGGTTGAGCAGTAAAGGTTTCAAAGATTTGCGCTTGGCAATAGTGACTGGGGACAGATCTGGGAATAGCTGATAGGTGAAGCCTTGGAAGGAGAGAGATTCTTTAGCTCTTGCTGCAGCAAACAATTGCTCTTTAGTGCGGTAGTAGTGCAATTTAGCTATGATGCTTCTTGGGGGTCCATTCTCTTTGCGCGGGGCTAGTGCCCTATGTATGCGATCAAACTCCAGTCTCTCTATAGGGATGGCAGGTTGGAGTTCCTGGAAGAGGGCTGTGATAGTGGAGTGCAGGTCTAGGATTCTTTCTGGGACTCCTCGTATCCTAATGTTTGATCTCCTGTCCCTGTTCTCCATGTCTTTCAAGTTTTCCAGTTCAGCCATATTATTTTGCACATTGCATTCTATATCATCCACTCTTACCTCCAGTTCAGCTGTTCTGTGGCCCAGGTCACGGATCTCTTTAGTGAGCTTCTCAGTGATAGTGTCTGAGGTCTGTTGGAGGGCCTTATGAAGCATGGCTTCAAATCTGTTGAATATATCCGATTGTCTGACCGTGTGTGTGCTTCCACAGTCAGAGGCTGATTCGGATCCGCTGCTGTGACGTGTCTGTGAAGGCAGCTGTGCCTGTGTTTGCTCCTTGAAGGCCTTCGGCGTGCTCGGCTGGGAGAGGAGGGCCGTCGCCATCTTGGGATTAGGCCGCTGCAAGGCCTCGCGGATATTCCAAACGGAACTTCTGTTTTGTGACCCCTAGAACCATTCCAGGGGGTCCGCGGGTGTTCCTAAGTTGGTCTAGGCAGCGGGTGAAGCGATGGGAGCTCTGTGTCTGCGGTGTCCCCCGGGTGTGTCACGGAGTGGAGCGGAGCTTCACACAGGCATGTCCGCTCGGTGCCGCTGCGCGCATGCGCCCCCTCCATTTTTTATATTTCAATGATTTTTATTGAGAAAATGTTTTTTTTTTTCAAAATATGACAAACAGATCTTTACAGAGTACAATATAATTTGTAGTCTTTCATTTTTTCTGTCCTTTGTCTTCATTGCTTCCATATATACAATAACAACAATAACAACTTACTCAAGAGGAAGCGATTCGATAGGCATACACAAACTATATTATTTCTGTATCCTCTACCAATTTATCAAACAGGGTTTTAGATCCCCTTGAACATTGCCCGATTCCCTCCATGTCTGGCGGAAACCCCCTCCCCTCATTTTCGGGATGGAGTAGAGACTGGAGTCAAGCCATGGAGTGAAAAGGGCATATGAAGCAAATGAGAGGAGGACAAAGGATGTCATTCCACATGGAAAAAGAGAAAGAGGGGAAAGGAGAAGAGAGAAGAAAAGACATAGTCTGAACAGGGAGGTAAAAGTGCACCATTGGAATTTATTATACAGATTATAATCAGCTCATAGAGACTCTGATAGGTATTTAATCCAGGGATCCCACATTTTTTCAAATAGATCACGTTTGTCCTGTAGAATCACCGAGAGGCGTCCGTTTACCATTATCCATGACATTTTATGCTTCATCAGGTCAAACGGGAATAGCAATTCTCGCTGCCAGAAAGATGAAGGCCACCAGTTGTCTAGCCCCCCTTGGCTACACCCCCGAGAGGATACCCTAGAAGTGCCTGCCATGGCTCTTTGATCAGATTAACTTGGGTAAGTGTGTATATAAAGTTGTACAGGCGGATCCAAAAGCGTTTAACCTTGGGGCAGCTCCACCATATGTAGTACATCGTGCCGACCTGACTGCACCCACGGAAACAAAGGGAAGAGTCCCCTGGGACATACGTGGCTATTCTTGCCGGGACCATGTACCATCTGAGCATAACCTTATAATTAGCTTTGATCAATGAAGTGTTAATAAGTGACCGTGATGCATTTCGGACCATTGAGGACCCCTCGTCTGGTGCAAAAGTCTCCCCCAATTCTTGTTCCCATTTTGTCATATAGAATCATTTTGCTGAGGAGGAGCTTAAAATGCTGCACATTTTTGAAATATGGCCTACATTCTTGTCATAGGTGCTGCATATGTTTTCCAGCAGAGTGAAAGTGGTTGTGTCCGCGACCCGCTGTAGAGATAGCAAGAAATGTGTTATTTGGATGTGTTGGTAATTTTCAGAGGCCGGCAGCTGGTATCTCTCCCGAAGGGCAGCCTTCGTCATGATCCCCCTGGTGTCACAAAAATCAGCAATCCGTATCAAGCCCTTATTCGTCCACCAGGAGAATGTTTGTGGGGCGAGACCCGGAGTGAAAGCTGGGTTGCCCACCACTGGGGCCATGGGAGTGTGTGGGGACTTAAGATTATGTGTTTTTACTAATCTGTCCCACAATTGTAGGGAAAAAGATAGAGTGGGGCACATTACTACTGGTCTATCCTTTGGTTGAAGCCACATTAAGTGGCTAATAGGTTTCGTGGGAGATACAGAGGACTCAATTGACATCCATGCCGCCCAAGACTCCTAGGAATGAAATCTGATTAACTGTGCCAGTTGTGCTGCATTGAAGTATCTGGCAAAGTCTGGGACTCCCAGGCCCCCCCGGTCTTGGGGGTGTACATTGTCCGCCTATTCACCCGGGGTCTCTCACCACCCCAAATGAACTCCATGACTTTAGTCTGTAATTTATGCAAATCTGGCATGTTAATCGCTACAGGCAGTGCCCTAAAAAGATACAGCAGCCTCGGCAACAGATTCATCTTAATCGAGTACAGTCTACCGAACCAAGACGGGGGATGGTTAGCCCAACATTGCAGATCACTTCCCAACCTGGAGTAGAGTGGGGGATAATTTGCCTGGTATAGCTTATCCACAGTGGGGTTTAAAAAGATTCCTAAGTAGGGGAGGACATGTGTTTGCCACTTAAATGGGAATGAGTTTGTAACCTGTGCTACCGTTGTAGCGTTGAGCGATATATTAAGGGCAACCGATTTGGAGTGATTTATGGAAAGTCCCTATACAAAGGAGAAATGTCGTAATATTTGGAAAAAGTTTGGGATAGATGTGGCTGGGGACGTGAGGAGTAGAAGCATATCATCCGCAAACATGGCGCACTTGTGCTCTACGTCTCCGCATCGGATGCCTTTTATATCGGGATGGCCTCGTATTTTAATTGCTAGGGGTTCCAGGGCCCACAAGAATAGAATAGGGGAGAGAGGGCATCCCTGTCGGGTACCCCTTTGAATGGCGATCTGCCGTGAGACATATCCCTTAATCTGGATTTTGGCTGTGGGCGTGCCATAAAGGGTACGCAACAGTCCCCAAAAATATAGGGCCAAAGCCAAAACTCTGTAGTACCTAGAAAAGGTAGTCCCACGACAAAGAGTCAAATGCCTTACATAAGTCCAAGGACAAAAGCATGCCTTTCCTGGGGCCCTGTACATCCCAATTGGACTGCACTGCCGATATGATATCAATCAAGCGTCTCATTTTGGTCTGGGGCTTGGTGATTTGGCACAAACCCAACCTGGTCCGGGTGGATTTATTCCGCTAAGAACGTGTTCATACGATTCGCCAGTACTTTGGTAAGCAGTTTGAGATCTACATTTATCAATGAGATCAGTCGGTAGTTTGCACAGTCACCATGATCTTTGCCAGGTTTGGGGATAATGTGAATGAGCGTTTTCATCCGTGGGTAGCGCCGAGCATTTTCTCAGGGCATTGAAGTAGGCACACAAGTGGGGCACCAGGAGTTCCGCGTATTTTTTATAATAATGTCCCGAGAACCCGTCTGGTCCCGGGGCATTAGATGGATGTGTACTATGTATTGCTGCATTAATCTCCCTTTCCGTAATGTCACCCTCCATCAAGTCCGCATGGGCTTCGTTCACCTTGGGCAAAGGTATGTGACTGAAGAACCTATCTGCCAAAGCACTGGGAAACGTGCGGGGGGATGCATATAATTTAGAATAGAAATCACAAAATTCCTCTACCACTCTTTGTGGGTTTTGTGTCATTTTGCCATCTCGTAATCGCGATTTAGGCAAGGCGGGGTTGTGGGGACGGGGTGTTAGCTTCCTTGCTAGTAAGGTATTTGGCTTATCACCATCGTGTAGAAGAGGTGTCTGGACCATCTTAAGCCTTTCTCCGTGCTTGTGGTAAGACTAATATTCAATGCTGTTCTAGCTGAGTCGATTTTTCTGTCTGAAGTCGTCTTGAGGGTTGGCCCTTTGCTCCCGCATCACTGTCTGTAAGGTGGTCTCCTGTTCCAGTATTGTTTGCGTGTGAATGCAAATCATCCCCGAATCGTCGCCTTATGGGCTGCCCAATTAATGCACAGATTTGTATCTGTGGCTCGATTTTCCGTGAAGAATTGCTTAATATTCTTCTCAATCTCCGTGAAAATAATGGGGTCATAAAGCAGCAACGCATTAAGACGCCAAGCAATTTGACGCGGTTTCGTTCCAAGGCCCGATAAACAAATCTGTACTGGCAAATGGTCTGACCAAGCCACAAGTCAGAATCTCAGCTGTTTTAATGGAGGGAAGTTGGTGGGTCGGTGTGAATATGTGGTCGGGAGTATGTCTTGTGTACTTGGGAGTAATGTTTATAATCTCTGGTCGACGGATGGAGGTCCCTCCACGCGTCAACCAGATTGTGTGAGAGCAGCAGATGTGCCAATCTACACCCTTGTTTGGGAGTATGTTTGGTTTGCAAGGGTTGGATCTATCTACTGCTTGTTCAAGGGGAACATTGCTGTCACCGCCTATGATAATGTGACCTTTCATATGTGGGGTCAGTATCGAGAACATGTTTTCAAAAAAGCGCACTTGACCTACGTTAGGGGCATAATAGAATATCAGTGAGATTTCCTGACACTCGATCCTACCCACCACCATGATGTACCTCCCCTCCTTGTATATGGCAACCCCCCTTTTTTCTGAGGGCCGTTGGAAAGATAGTAAGTGGGGAAGCGATGACTAAGGTATTTGGGTGCCGAAGACCAGGAAAAACGTGTTTCCTGCAATAATATCACGTCTAACCCCCACTTGTGGTATTGGTTAAAAGCTGTTGTCCTTTTAGTGGGTAAATTCAATCCTTGCACATTATGTGTCAAAATGGTAAATGAGGCTAGTTGGGTGTTCAACATGATAACTCGGTATAGTGTACTCGCCTGTTACTGGGGCCCGTTGTTCCTACCGTCATTCCACTCCAGTCGTGGGAAGATCCTGTTCTTTGGATATTCAGTGCACTTGAGAAGAGATTTAGAAAAAAGAGAAAGAAAAGAAAGAGATTAAAGTAAAGATGAGACTCCACGCTGGCAATACGCGTGGCTAGACCGTTAACCACTTCAATACTATGCACTTAGAATACTTCCCTACCAGACCAATTTTCAGCTTTCAGTGCTCTCACATACTGAGTGACAATTACTCAGCCATGCTACATTGTTTCCAAACAAAATTTTTATCATTTTATTCTTACAAATAGAGCTTTCTTTTGGTGGTATTTAGTCCCCGATGCATTTTTTAAAAATTTTTGTGATATAAGTGAAAAAACTGCGAAAATTTTGAAAAAAAAAAACACTTTTTTTTAGTTTCTACTGTAAAATTTTGCAAATAATTTATTTTTCTTCATAAATTTGGGCCAAAATGTATACTGCTACATAACTTTGGTAAAAATAACCCAAATTAGTGGCTCTTATTTAGTCTGTGTGAAAGTTATAGAGTCTACAAGCTATGGTGCAAATCACTGAAAATTGAACACATCTGATCACACCTAATGTACTGACGGCCGATCTCATTTCTTGAGACCCTAACAAGCCAGGACAGTACAAATACCCCCAAAATGACCCCTTTTTGGAAAGTAGACATTTCAAGGTATTTAGTAAGAGGCATGGTGAGTTTTTTCACGGTTTATTTTTTTCCCAGAATTCTTTGCAAAATCAAGATTTTTTTTTTTATCACAAAATTTTCATTATAACAGGTTATTTCTCTCACATGGCACATGCATACCACAAATTACACCCCAAAACACATTCCACTACTCCTGAATATGGCGATACCACATGTGTGGGACATTTTCACAGCCTGGCCTCATACAGAGGCCCAGCATTGACATAGCACCTTCAGGCGTTTTACAAGCATAAATTGCACATCTCATTTCTCAACCATCTATTACACTTTTGAGGACCCTGGAGCACCAGAACAATGGAATAACCAACAAAATGAACCCATTTTGGAAAGCTAACACCCCAGCGTATAATCTATGAGGCATAATGAGTCTTTTGAATAGTTCATTTTTTCCAGAAGTTTTTGGAAAATGTGGAAAAAAAAGAAAACACATTTTTTTTACACAAAGTTGTCCATTTATAAGATATTTTTATCACATAGCATGTACATAGCAAAAATTACACTCCAAAATACATTCTACTACTCCTCCTGAGTATAGCAATACCACATGTGTGAGACATTTACACAGCCTGGCCACATACAGAGGCCCAACATTGACGTAGCACCCTCAGGCATTCTACAAGCATAAATTGCACATCACATTATTCAACTACCTATTACATTTTGAAGGCCCTGGAGCACCAGGACAATGGAATAACCAACTAAATGACCCCATTTTGGAAAGCTAACACCCCAATGTATCATCTATGAGGCATAATGAGTCTTTTGAATGGTTCATTTTTTTTCAGACGATTTTGGAAAATGTGGAAAAAAAATGAAAACGCATTTTTTTTTTACACAAAGTTGTCCATTCATAAGATATTTCCAACACACAGCATGTACATAGCAAAAATTACACCCCAAAATACATTCTACTACTCCTCCTGAGTATAGCGATACCACATGTGTGAGACATTTACACAGCCTGACCACATACAGGCCCAACATTGAAGTAGCACCGTAAGGCATTTTAAAAGCATAAATTACACATATAATTTTCTGACTACCGATCACATTTTGGAGGCCCTTCATATTTCTAACACATAGCATGTACATACTAAATAACAAAAGATTACCTGTCCTTATGTAGTGCAGTGGTCCACAGAGGAGGGCATCAGTCCAGGCAACAGGCAGGGATGTGGTCAGCGACAGCAAAAGCAATTGTCCAGGCAGCAGGCAGGAATACTGTCCATAGTTCGTACAGGTAGAGATACTGTCAGCACAGCCAAAGCACAGCCAAAGCATTGTTCCAGGGTAGCAGGCAGAGATGTCCACGCAGAAATACTGTCCATAGTCAGTAGAGGCAGCAGGCAGAGATATGGTCAACACAGCCAATGTAATGGTCCAGGCAGCAGGAAGAAATATGGTCTGAAAAGTCCTGAGTCATTACAGGCAGCAACATGGTCAGCACAGCCAAAGTATTGGCCCAGGCAGCAGGAAGAAACATGGTCCAGATAGTCCTGGGTCATTACAGGCAGCAATATGGTCAGCACAGCCAAAGTATAGTCCTGGGTCATTACAGGCAGCAATATGATCAGCACAGCCAAAGTATTGGTCCAGGCAGCAGGAAGAAACATGGTCCAGAAAGTACTAGGTCATTACAGGCAGCAACATGGTCAGCACAGCCAAAGTATTGGTCCAGGCAGCAGAAAGAAACATGGTCCATAAAGTCCTGGGTCACTACAGGCAGTGATATGGTCACCACAGCCAAAAGTGTTGGTCCAGGTAGCAGGAAGGACCATCAAGCTTAGGGCCAGGGGGACAGGGGTAGAGGCTTCTCCCACCCAAACACTTTGAAGCCTCCGGGAAACCAGACCCTGTTCTGGGAACACAGAAAACCAAAAACTGTTTTTTTTATACTCCGAACGCTTTTTCTGGAGCCCCTCACATATGTGAGACCCCTGTCTACTAAAGTAGAAGGGCAAAAGATCAGTCCAAGTGGCAGGCAAAAGACATGGACAATTAACAGGCCGAGGTCAGTGCGCGTGGATGTCAGAAATGTGGTTTAAAACAGCAGGCAAAGGCATAATCGGTAAATAGCTGAGGTCGGTCCATGTGGTAGTCAGAAACATGGTATAAAACAGCAGGCAAAGGCATTGTCGGTAAACAGGCCAGGGTCAGTTAAGGTGGTAGGTATAAATTTTGTAGCAGGCAAATGATCCCAAAAGGTTGAAACGGGGAAATTACAATCTTAAAAATAAGGGGAACTAATATCTGACAGATGTGTGATAAATTGAAACAATCTCCAATGCACAGGCCAGGTTGGGAGGGACAATCGGGGCAATAGAAACTCATATCTCTTCTAATTCCTGTTTTGCTGCAAATATGACATTTCCTCTGGCGTCTTCTTCCGGATTCTGTGGGGGGGATGCTGTAGGGAAAATGTTGCTCAAGAAGCCGGCTAACACAATCAGAGCGAATGATTTCTGGTATGCGTCCTTGTTTTTAAATGAGGGCAATGAGAAGATCTTCAATATATTTGAGGTAGGTGTTGGATGGGTTTTGGGATGCTTTTTGGAAGCAGACAAAGGAATTGTACAGGGCCATATGAAAAAGTTGAAACGCCATCTTCTTGTACCAAAAACTGGACTTTCTGTTTGACATATAGGGCTGCATCATCTGGTCATTTAAATCTACCCCCCCATGAACATGTTATAGTCCTGGACACATTGAGGCTTTAAAACGGTGCCGCGTCATCTCTGAACCTCCACCACGGTGTCATTGTGGATGGTAGAGAGAATGTGAACCTCTTTCTTGTCCCTCCACTTTATCGCCAACACTTCCTCGTTTCTCATAAAGGCATACTCTACTTTATTTAGCTGTTGGGTCAATAAATTTTGTGGGATTCCCTTCCGTTTTTTTTTAAGGTGCCACAGGCCAGGGTGTCTTTGCTGTAAAGGTGGCGAAATAGGGGCAAGCTGGTATAATAATTATCGATGTATAAATGGTAGCCTTTTCCAAACAGGGGGTATGCCAGCTCCCAGACAATCTTCCTACTGGTTCCAATATATGTGGGGCAATCACGGGGCTGGAGCTGGGAGTCTTTCCCTTCATAAATTCTGAATGAGTATACATAGCCGGTGGCTGGCTCACACAATTTGTACATTTTTATCTCATACCTGGCTCTCTTGTTTGGTATGTACTGCTTGAACTGCAGCCGTCCAGGAAAATGTACGAGAGACTCGTCCACACATATATTTTTATCGGGGATTAAGACTTCTGCAAATTTCTGTGAAAATTAATTAATTAGGGGCCGTATTTTGTAGAGTTTGTCGTGGTCGGGGTGACTTCGGGGAGGGCACTGCTCATTGTCATTGAAATGCAGGAAACGCATTATTGTATCACAGCGTGTCTTGGACATAACTGCTGAGAATATTGGCATATGGTGGATGGGGTTGGTGGATCAGTAGGAACGATGTTCGTTTTTCTTTGTAAGCCCCGTATTAATAGCAAGGTCCAAAAATATTTTGAATTTGTTTAGCGTGAGACGACGCCAATGAAATAAACGGGCATAGGAGGAATTGGGGTTGGCTGCAATGAATTGTTCTGCATACAAGTTTGTCTGGTCCACAATGCTCTGAAGCAAATCCTCAGGGGAAAATAAAGAAAAATATTAATATTGGGTATAATTTGTGGTGTTGGGCTGCACACCTGGCTGCGCCATGAAGGGGGGATTCTAGTGGACCCCGAGTTGGCAGGCAACCATAAGGGGTTTGCCAGGGCTTCGGGAAGGTAGGACAGGATTCTTTGGGCAGGGCGTCCAGTTCCATTGCTAGTTCCAGGCTCCATTTCCTGTGGTCTGGCGCTGCTGGTGGAAGTAGTACTGGGCTCCACTTCCTGGGGTCTGGCGCTGCTGGTGGAAGGCAGGTCTTCAGATATCGGGCCTGATCTTCTAATTCTTTTTTGGGGGGGTGGTTTCCTCCTCTGATTCTGTCTCCAATCCGCTATACTCCACTGGATCGTATTCCGAACCAGAATCGAATGATAGGAGCTCCCTGCTGCTCTCATCATCCGACATAGCGAGGATCTCATATGCCCCCTCGGGTGTGTACACTCTCTCAGACACGATGGTGGGCCTGTGCGATGTTATTTATGAGAGTACTGTTATTGGGCCTGTGACCTGGGCTGAGACTGACGGGTTGTGACAGATGCTGACGGGTTGTTACTGATGGGCTGTGAAAGATTCTGACAGGCTGATGGGCTGTGACAGATGTTGACGGGCTGACGGGCTGTGACGGATGCTGACGGGCTGAGATGAATGCTGACGGGCTGAGAGAGATGCTGACGAGCTGTGATAGATGCTGATGGCTAACGGGCAGTGACAGATGGGCTGTGACAGAGGAGCTGTAACAGATCCTGATGGCTGTAACAGATCCTGATGGGCTGTAACAGATCTTGATGGGCTGTAAAAGATCCTGACAGGCTGTGACAGATCCTTATGGACCGTGACAGATCCTTACGGGCTGTGACAGATCCTGATGGGCTGTGACAGATCCTGACGGGCTGTGACAGTTCCTGACGGGCTGTGTGACAGTGCTGGTGACAGGTTCTCTTTATTGGGGGGGCTGTGTGCTGTGTTGGTGTACACTGACAGTAAACTGACAAGACACTGACTGTTACTCACTGATCTCCTCTCCTCACACAGTCGGTGTGAGGAGAAGCAGAGATCAGACAGCAATTGACAGGGCTGTGTTTACATTTGTGACCGGCTGTGATCCAATCACAGCCGGTCATGTGCTAAACAGCCAATTTCATTGGCTGTTTACCTTGATCGGGGAAGCGCTGTGTCCAAGGGACACCTGCTCCCCCCGATTGCCGACGTGCACTCCTCCAGGGGCACGCTTCATGCGCGCCTCTGCACTTCATTCCTCTGAACTGACCGGCTGTGTTTTGACACAGCCGATCACGTGGTAAACAGCTGATTTTATTGGCTGTTTACACTGATCGGGGAAGGTCCGTGTCCCGGGGACACTGGACACCCGCGATCGCAGTGCTGCGCCCCCCCCCCACGGGCATGCAGTACACTGTTATCCTGAGGACGTCATATGACGCCCAGTCAGGATAACTCAGCCCCTATCATTCTGTGTACGGCGGTCGGGAAGTGGTTAAACAATATGTACCATACGGATCGGAAAAACAGGTCAATGACCTTTGGGAAATCCAGGTTCCCAACATTAGTTGTAAGGTTGACGCCCTCTAACAAGGGGGCCCAAGCTCACTCAGTAGTGGCATGCATTTACGCCCGGGCATCCCTCCACTATCGCGTCCCTAAGGATCGGCAAGGTGCGACCTGGGTGTAGACGGAAACACTCATAGCATAAATGACTTGTTTCAAAACTAGAAAAAACCCAGCTGGAACACATCCAGCTAATCTAACCCTCCCACTTTGTCACAACATATTTGTGACATCTCGTTCAGGACTGAAGGCAACATTCAGCTCGTTTCACTTTTGCTGATAAAACGTATAACACAAAAAAAAAAAAAAACATCTGGAAAAAGTAAGAAATAGAAGGTGAGGGGAGCTATGCCCCTCTCAACTGGGGGGAATCCCAAAGACGTCCGTCAAGTCCTAAGACTGACAAGACAATGGCATTAGGTACCAAACACATCCATCCCGCAAGCTCAGCCATGCTCTCCGGTGGTGGCGGTGGGTCTCTTGGTAGGCTTTTGTTGGGACCATATGGGGGGACCTGTTCTCCGCTTGGCGAGAGGAAGATGAGGATGGTTCCCTGTGGATCAGTCCCAGTTCCAATAGAATAGTCTCTCCATCTCGGAAATTCACAAAGGAATGCTTTATAATTAAATGACAGACGGAAAGGGACCAGCAGTATTTTATGGGTCTGTTGATTTTTGCATTGGCTTGATCTAATTGATCCTGTAGAGAGGAGATCATTTTAGAGTTTTGGTTTACCCTTCCCACTGTACTGTACACTTTGGTTTCAATAGTGTCCAGCCTTTCTCCAATGCTGTGGAAGTCTCCCTTTATTTCTGCAGTAATCATGGTGCAAGCTTTAGATAGTTCTTGCTGAAGCAGTGCTGAGAAACGTGACAGCAGGACTGCGTCTCCTGGGTAGGGAGCTGATGGTGGGGGTAGCTGTTGATCTATGGTAGAGCTAGCCTGGCTTAACATGGCCTCCGCCAGCTCGGCCATCTGTCTGTCCAGGGAAGATGCTGGTGACCCAGCAAAGGCTAGTCTGTCTCCCTGGGAGCACAAAATTGGGGAGCATCTGGGAGACTCAACCCTGTAAGATGGCATCAGCTCATCTTGTGATTGGTAGGAGAAGAGGTCCGGGATCCTGTCCTCTGCCGGTGAGGCCGACCGTGATGGAGATGGGCCTTCCTTTTTCTGCTTTTTCTGGTCAGGTGCCATCTTAAGTGGAGAGGCCTTGTATGGTGTCGGAGCCTGCCGGTCCGGCCGGATCACAGTGCCGTATCGTAGGGGGTTCCGCTTTGCTATACCGGCTATCCTCAGCTGCATGCTCTGGACCCCAGTCATCTAGGGGGGTTTCCACTCCCGAATCGCTGGTTGTAAGCTGGAAGGAGCCGGCAGCGTGTGGAGCTCGGTCAGAACATGTCCACTCCCGGCGCCACGCGCATGCACACTTTGATGGTCATTTTTTTAAAACATTAACCCAATTTCAAGGTAAACTGCAAGTATAGCATTGCTTAAAGGTTAATTCCATAATAACCAAAAACCCATTTAAGTCATATGGCACCGGAACTGCAGAAGCCTCAGACACCACAGCAGGCAGGAGTTTAACCCAGTCAACAGAGTCCAACTTGACAGCAAGTAGTGAATCGGCATAGTCCAGAGGGGTGGCAGCCCATGAATCAGCATAGTCCAGAGGGGCGGCAGCCCAGGAGTCAGCATAGTCCAGAGGGGCGGCAGCCCAGGAGTCAGCATAGTCCAGAGGGGCGGCAGCCCAGGAATTAGCATAGTTCAGAGGGGTGGCAGCCCAGGAATCAGCATAGTTCAGATGGGTGGCAGCCCAGGAAATAGGATAGTCCAGAGGAGTGGCAGCCCAGGAATCAGCATAGTCCAGAGGGGCAACTGCCCAGAAATCAGCATAGTCCAGAGGGGCAACAGCCTGGGAATCAGCATTGCTACTGAAGTCATGCATGTAGTTGCATTGTGCTGACCAGAGTGTGCTGCTGAGAGAAAGGTAGTAACAGTACTGGGAAACATAAAAGGAGGAGTAGCAAAAGTAGAGGAAGAAGCCTGAGAGGTTGCTATGGGTAAGGGTACTGCGGGGGGGAGCTTTCAATGGATTGCTTACAGAGGAAGTGTGGTTACTGGTAGCAGGAAGTAAGGAACACTCAGTAACAGCTGTGATTGCTTGGGGTAACAGAGGAAAAGATTCTTGATTTTTAGCAGGAGATCTGACTTTATCTGTGCTATCATTTAACTCTTTGTGTGCTTGTTTGTGCTCACCAGTTGGTTAAATGTCAGCTGCGCCTGGATATGTTTTGTTATTTGACAATATTCTCATAAATATTGTATTATAATATGAAATGAGTTCTGTACTTACATATGATTTTTGTGTACTTATGTGCTCTTTACCCACTTATGGTTTATTGGCGGCACCTATTTGGTTAATTCCTATTTAAACCTTTTGCTGGTTTAGCCTCTGAGTGTGCTGTCTGTTCAGGTTTGGTATATCTTATGATATTTTTTAAAATGTTTGTATTTAAAATTCATAGATATTTACGCCTATCATTAGCTGCAATGTATTTGGTTATTTGCTGTTTGAGCTTTTACTGGCTTAGCTCCTGAATGTGCTGTCTGTTTGAGATTTGGTGTGTCTTATAATGTTTTTTAGAATTACTTATGTTTAAAATTCATAAATGTTTACACATATCATATCATATCATTTCTCAAAAAACGTATCACTTAAAAGTTCATAAAGTCGCATAAAAATAAAATAATCGCATAAAATAATCGCATAAAATAATCACATAAAAATTTGCTCCAAATGGCATATGGATGATTATAAACAGGCATATAAACTCTTATAAAATATAGTCCATAAATCCAGGTCCTCTACAGGTATCCCCTTAATAAATTCCTGCTGTCCTTCTTTAAGGGATGTTTGCAATCCTAATCTGGGGTGGGATTCAAAATCAGTTCCCAAAGTGAAAGGTATTTTCCTCCCCGCTGTCCTTATTCCTTTTTCCTGCTCCCATCTTATGGGTCCCCGCTTACCAGATATCTGTTCTTTCGGCGCTTTCCTGCTTCTTATGGGTGAGCTGGTAACCCCTCTGGACTTCTTTGCTGTTGTTCGTCCTCTCTCCGTTTTATGCAGTGTGGCATGTAAGGATTAAAGGGTGGAAACTCATAGTGTAAAATAGTTTATACTTTATTGACACATAATCCCCCTTTCCCTTAAAAACATGCTTACATTGTACAGTGTGTATTGTAATGTGTATTGGTTTCTTTTACCAGCGCTCGTCTCCCTTGATTTGTCTCCTCTGGCTGCGGGGCGGAAACTGCCTGTGTCTTTCTTTCTGTCTTTCCTCCTTTACTGAATGCTGGATACTGAATGAAGCCGTGTGATCACACCCAGACGCGTTTCGTGGTTCCGTCTTTGACACCCATTGACAAAGACGGAACCATGAAACGCGTCTGGGTTTCCGCCCCGCAGCCAGAGGAGAAACAAGCACACAAAGAGTTAAATGATAGCACAGAGCATAGGAAACTAACACAGCAGCAGCCGGAAAAAAGGTAGAAACCAGTAACACACCTAAAAACAATCAATAGAGCGCTGGGTTTAGGGATAATTTCCAAATCACCCTTAATTCGAATCAGATCTGACTTTATGTGATTCATCTAGCACTGGGGATATGATCTCTGACCATGCTTGTAGCAGAAGTAGAACAAAAGTCAGTTTGTCTTTCCCTTGCTCACCTTGCTCAATTAACGAGCAATACATTCCAACAACACCTGTTGTGAATAGGCTGAATACTGCTGGAAAAAAGACCCTGCACAATGTTTCAGCAACCATCCCAAAAATCCTGCCTGGTACATATTAAATGGGGGAGTGAAAACATCATGGCCCTGAGAGGTGCACTGCAATAGTAACTCAGAACAGACCTGGATCAGGGGTTGTATGTTACTAAGGGAGAATCTGCCCTCAATGGCTAAAGCATGTTCTGTCAAAATGCTTCTCCTCAGTGAGATCCTGCCAAAGTGAATGACACAAATCTTTATCCACTACTGCAAGCTCCGCACGACAAATAACCTTCACTCTTAGCATCTTGACAGAGGTAGGCAAAAGTTCAAGCAACTGGCTCCCAGTTCCCAAGTGTAGCAGATCTGGTCGTTGGTGGGCGTCACGATTATGTCAGGGTTCTGCAGCTAGGCAGACCAGATATTGTTGCTACACCTGAAAATTGAGCCCAAACCACAGAATATCTTAAAAGGTGAGATTTATTAACAGTGCACAGCAATAAACAAACACTGCAAACAGTGAACATAAACCCTAGCAAACTAAAACCATAACCCCACTGACAAAAACACACCTACACTGCAGACTAATGCTAACTCTGTACAAAGGTAGGGACAAGGGTACAGGGTATGCAGGGAATCAAACTGGATACAAGGCAGAGTACCAGCACTGGGCAGAGGAGGAGAGGAGCAAGGCAGAGAGGTACAGGCTGAAGCAGGATCTCTGGCAGCAGTAAGAAAAACTGAATTGGGACGACCTGAGGGAAGAGAGAAGTGGCCTTAAATAGCCACTTCCCAGCTGAACCCGGGTGTGGCCAACTCCCACAGCCTGCTGGTTCTTGGGAGACACTTGCTGGTGGATACTGGAGCTGCAGCAGACAGCCCAGAGCGGTAGAGTGCCCCCAGCAGGTTAACTCCATCCTAACTAATGATAAGAAAAGAGCATTTAAAAAATATAAAAATGCGGGAACACTATCATCTTTTAAATGTTACAAAGAATATAACAGAATATGTAAAAAGGAAATCAAGGATGCAAAAATTCACAATGAACGACAGATTGCAAAAGATAGTAGGACAAACCCCCAAAATTTCTTCAAATATATTAATAGTAAAAAGGTCAGGTCTGAGCATGTAGGCACTTTACAAAATAATCTAGAGTTTGTGACTGGGGTCAAAGAGAAGGCAAACTTATTAAATACTTTCTTTAGCTCTGTGTATAAAAAAGGAGCATGGGGGGAGCTCATGTCCATGATGGGGGTGGTAGTGACACAGCCCCAAATGATCCACAATGGCTCAAAAGTGAAATGGTCCAGAAATATTTAGACAGAATAAAGGTAGATAAAGCACCTGGACCAGATGGCATCCATCCACGGATCCTAAAAGAATTGAGCTCTGTCATTTCAAAGCCATTGTATCTAATTTTTAGGGACTCCTTAATGACTGGAATAGTACCACTGGATTGGCGTAGGGCCAATGTGGTGCCCATATTTAAAAAGGCATCAAAGTCTTTACCAAGTAACTATAGACCTGTTAGTTTAACTTCTATAGCTGGGAAGATACTGGAGAGTTTAATAAAAGACCACATAGATGAGTTCTTACTGGAAAAAAATGTTTTAAGCAACAGACAGCATGGATTCAAGAAAGACAGAAGTTGTCAAACAAACCTGATTTCTTTTTATGAGGAGGTAAGTAAAACCTTGGACAGAGGGGTGGCTGTGGACGTGGTATACTTGGATTTTGCAAAAGCGCTTGACAGCATTCCCCACACACAGCTAATGTGTAAGGTAAAGTCTAAAGACTTGGAAAGATCAGTTTGTAAATTGATAGAAAACTGGCTAAAAGACCGAATTCAGAGAGTAGTGGTTAATGATTCTTATTCTGAATGGTCTAAGGTTATCAGTGGTGTACCCCAAGGTTCGGTGTTGGGACCCTTACTTTTCAATATATTTATAAATGATATAGGGTCTGGGATTAAAGGTACCATTTCAGTGTTTGCAGATGACACCAAGCTATGCAGTGGAATAACGCCCTTGCAGGATGTCTCCAACTTACAAGCAGACCTCAATGCACTGTCTAATTGGGCGACTATGTGGCAAATGAGGTTTAATGTTGATAAATGTAAAGTTATGCACTTAGGGGCTAAGAATATGCATGCATCGTACATACTAGGGGGAGTACAACTGGGGGAATCCATAGTGGAGAAGGATCTGGGGGTTTTGGTAGATCATAAGCTTAATAATGGCATGCAATGCCAAGCTGCGGTTTCCAAAGCAAGCAAAATCCTTTCTTGTATTAAGAGAGGTATGGACTCCAGAGATAGAGACATTATTTTGCCCCTGTACAAATCATTAGTACGTCCTCATCTGGAATGTGCAGTTCAGTTTTGGGCACCAGTTCTCAAAAAGGATATCGGGGAACTGGAGAAGAAGGGCAATCAAACTAATAAGAGGCATGGAGGAGCTCAGCTATGAGGAAAGATTAGAGGATCTGAATTTATTCTCTCTTGAGAAGAGGAGATTAAGAGGGGATATGATCAACATGTACAAATATATAAGTGGTCCATATAGTGAACTTGGTGTTGAGTTATTTACTTTAAGGTCATCACAAAGGACAAGGGGCACGCTTTACGTCTAGAGGAAAAAAGATTTCATCTACAAATATGGAAAGGTTTCTTCACAGTAAGAGCTGTAAAAATGTGGAATAGACTCCCCCCAGAGGTGGTTTTGGCCAGCACGGTTGATTGCTTTAAAAAAGGCCTGGATTCTTTTCTTAATGTAAATAATATAACTGGGTACTAACATTTTTAGGTAGAGTTGATCCAGGGTGTATCCGAATGCCTCTTGGGGGATCAGGAAGGAATTTTTTCCTCCGTTATAGCAAATTGGATTATGCTTTGCTGGGGTTTTTTGCCTTCCTCTGGATCAACTGTGGGTGAAGGATTGTATATGGGATTGTTTGGTTATAGATAATTTTTTGACCATAATCAGCCATACAGGGTACAAAGAAGGTAGACGCGTTTCACTCAAGACATGAGCTTAGTCATTAATTAATTGGTAATGACTAAGCTCATGTCTTGAGTGAAATGCGTCTACCTTCTTTGTACCCTGTATGGCTGATTATGGTCAATAAATACAGCACCAGCATTACGTTTGGAGTGCCGCCTATTGTTTTTTTCCTTTGTTCTGAAGCTACGGTAGCGAGCCGAGGTGTGCACCCAAGGACGGACAATCTGGAAGCAATCTGGAGCAGTGAGATACACCTGTTGCCTAATCCACTTAGAACAGGCCTCATCATGGTCAACCAAAGTAGTTGAGTGCACATGCAGATGTTTAAGGGGTGGGGGATCAGCCTGTCAGTGCTCAGACCATACTCCGCACAATGCATTAAAATGGTCTGCATGGCTGTCGTCCTAGAAGGAAGCCTCTTCTAAAGATAATGCACAAAAAAAGCCCGCAAACAGTTTGCTGAAGACAAGCAGACTAAGGATATAGTTTACTGGAACCATGTCCTGTGGTCTGACAAGACCAAGATAAACGTATTTGGTTCAGATGGTGTCAAGTGTGTGTGACGGCAACAAGGTAAGGAGTGCAAAGACAAGTATGTCTTGCCTACAGACAAGCATGGTGATAGGAGCGTCATGGTCTGGGTCTGCATGAGTGCTGTCGACACTGGGTAGCTACATTTCATTGAAGGAACCATGAATGCCAACATGTACTCTAACATACTGACGCAGAGCATGATCCCCTACCTTCAGAGACTGGGCAGCAGGGCAGTATTCCAACATGAGAACAACCCCAAACACACCTCCAAGATGACCACTGCTTTGCTAAAGAAGCTGGGGGTAAATTGTGATGGACTGACCAAGCATGTCTACAGACCTAAACCCTGTTGAGCATCTGTGGGGCATCCGTTTACGGATGGTGGAGGAGCGCAAGGTCTCTAACATCCACTAGCTCAGTGATGTCGTCATGGAGGAGTGGAAGAGGACTCCATTGGCAACCTGTGAAGCTCTGGTGAACTCCATGCCCAAGGGGGTTATGGCAGTGCTGGAAAATGGTGGCCACACAAAATATTGACACTTTGGGCTTAATTTGGACATTTTCACTTAGGGGTGAACTCACTTTTGTTGCCAGTGGTTTAGACATTAATGGCTGTGTGTTGAGTTATTTTGAGGGGGCAGCAAATGTATACTGTTATACAAGCTGTACACTCACTACTTTGTAGCAAAGTGTCATTTCTTCAGTGTTGTCACTTGAAAAAATATAATCCGGACCTGACTCCATTTAATCCATCCAAATGAATGCATACGAGGCGACAGGTAGCGTCTGTCTACCACTTTGCCACGCATACCGTCACATCCCCCCTCTGCTCAAGCCCCTGCGGCTGAGCAACTGTTCAAACCATACAGTGGACCCGAGAGAGGGTATCTGCATTGTTCTGGAGTTTACTCGCCCGTTGACCCACTGTGAACTTAAATGGCTGTAGGGCTAGGAACCCCCTATTCACCCGACTATTTTTCTCCTTGTTGTTAGAGTTGAGCGAACACCTGGACATTCGGGTTCTGTGGGTCCGAACGAACTTTGGGAAAAAGTCCGGGTTCGGCCCCGAACGTTGCCCGAACGTTATCCCGGAACCCTATTGAAGTCAATAGGGACCCAAACTTTTAGGCACAAAAATGGCTGTAACAAAGTCCTGGCAAGTGCTAGAGGGCTGCAAAAGGAAAAATGGGGTAAGAGTAGAGCAAGTGCCCTACAAAAAAATGGGAATAGGGAAAATAAATTAAAATCAAATAAACTAGGAGATTATTTTTGAACAATAATGTGTCACTTACAGCTGCAGCTAGAACCTCTCCCTTTAGAACTAGGTGATGATTTTTGAACAATAATCTGTCCCTCTAAGCAGAAGCCTCTACCTAGTGCAGTCAGATCGCTCAAAGCAGCAGTATGTGAAATCTCAAATTACTCCCACAATCTGATCGTTGTGTACGATCCCACAATCTGATCGTTGTGTACGATCGTAACGATCGTTGTGTTATGAAGGGTTTGATCTGCAATCTGTCACTCAAAGCAGCAGTATGTGAAATCTCAAATTTCTGCAATCTGTCCCTCAGAGCAACAGTAGTAGTAATCACAGGATGCAGGATCAGATGTTAAAATGTCTGCAATCTGTCCCTCACAAAAACGCCGCCAGCATCCTCTCCCTACACTAACCCAAGAGCATGTGACATGCAGCACTGTGACTCCAGCCTCATATGGAGGCTGGGTCACATGATGCACTGGCCAATCACAGCCATGCCATTAGTAGGCATGGCTGTGATGGCTTCCAAGGGCTTCTAAGGGCAAACCAGTGAAGCGCTTGTTGATTGGCTGCCCTGCAGCTATTCAACATGCGTGATCAACTACCCGAACCCAGAACCCGAACCCGAACGTTTTTTGAAACGTCCGTGTTCGGGTCACCCAAAGTTCGGTACGGACCTGAACGTTACAGTCTGGGTTCGCTCAACACTACTTGTTGTCACACATGCACTTCAGGGGGGCATGGCCGGTGACTAGCCTAAATTACCTTCCTAAAAGGTATTACTTCAGCGCCTCTAAGGCCCACTTGATAGCCAGGCACTCCTTCTCCACAATGGCATAGTTCCTCTCATATACAAAGGAAAATGGTACTGCGCTCAGTGAGGGTAAGAATAAATAAAAACGTGTATAAAGCTGCAGCGTTATGAGTGAGATATAAACACAAAATAGATCATAAGCAAAAAAGTGCTGCGCTAGCAATCATACAAATAATAATGATTATTTGAATAGCGTGAACTTGGTCATTGCAGAGACCCACTACTAAAGCAATAGTGCATTTGAAGAATAATAAAAAGTTCAAAGATGAATTAATAAAAACAGTCCTCATTCATATCTTGAAAAAAGGTATATAGTAAGGTGCAAATAGTACGCAGTGGAGTAGGATCTGAGGAAAATTCAGAGTGCATTGAAACGCGTCATCCCATTGGCCTGATACAGCACCGACGTCACTTCCTGTCCACGGGACTTCCTGGTTCTGGGACTTCCTTCTCCCAGTGCGTTCCACCACAGCACAGCCTCCATCTGCTCATCGGCATACGCACCCCCAGTAAGACCACAGAGCTGGAACAAGTGACACGGCCCTGGGCCCAGACTTCTTATGATGTGCTTGTTTTTATTTTTAATTTATTATACATCTGTGAGTATGCATTTAGCTTGCTTTTAATAAATTCTCTGATGGCATACTGCACTTAGGTCTGGCGATCCTGTCTCCCCCCTTCTCAAAATCCACAAGAATCCTGTTTGCCCCCCGGGATGTCCCATCGTTAGTGGTATCGATTCCATTACGTCTCATGTGGGCAATTATATAGACAATTTTCTTCAACCCTTGGTTAGTCGAATACCCTCCTATATATATATCAAGGATACTAGTTCTGTCATTAATCTAGTTGAAAACACAGACTTTCGTGAGGGATGGTGGTTGGTGACAGACGATGTTTCATCGCTGTACACCATCATCCCCCACAACCTAGGCATAGCTGCAGTCTCCCATTTCCTAAACAGGGACTCCAATTTGGGTCAAAACCAAAGAGAGTTTGTTGTGACCCTTCTGGAATATGCAGCAACCCACAACTACTTCTGGGTAGAGGGGAACTATTACCTTCAGAATAGGGGTGTAGCAATGGGGGCTAAGCATGTCCCCAGAGTTGCTAATCTTTTTATGGCCAAATGGGAGGAGGATGTCACCTATGCCCCATGGGACGACCGACTAGTTGAGCGGAAACCTGGATGTTCGGGTTCGTCGGGTTCGGCCGAACTTCACGAAAAAGTTTGAGTTCAGCACCGAACTTGACCCAAACTTCACCCCGGACCCCGAACCCCATTGAAGTCAATGGTGACCCAAACTTTTGGGCACAAAAATGGCTCTAAAAAAGTTCAAGCCGGCTTGGGCTGCTTGGGCTTGTAGGTCCAAAGGCGAG
>BLSH010215411.1:28874-39900 GCA_018402905.1 Glandirana rugosa | reverse complement strand
ACACACATTGTGAAATTGTTTTTGGCCCCGCTTGGGTATAGTGACGTGATATGGGTTCGCCCTGGTTTTTGTTACAGTGTTACACACAGTTTCCAGATGTTTGCAGAACAGTAGTTCAGTTTGTCCCGGTTTTACTTAAAGTGGTACACACAGTTTCCAGATGTTTGCAGAACAGTAGTTCAGTTTGTCCTGGTTTTAGTTAAAGCAGTGGTTCTCAACTCTGGTCCTCGGGCCCCCCCAACAGGCCAGGTTTGCAGGATAACTGAAATACATCACAGGTGATAGAATTTTACTGCTCAGTGATTGCAGTATTCTAGTCTGCATCTTTCCAAGGTAATACTTAAAATCTGGCCTGTTGGGGGGGCCCGAGGACCGGAGTTGAGAACCACTGAGTTAAAGTGACACACACAGTTTCCAGATGGTTGCAGAACAGTAGTTCAGTTAGTCCCGGTTTTATTTAAAGTGACACACACAGTTTCCAGATGTTTGCAGAACAGTGATATGGGTTCTCCCGGCTTATTTATACTTTTTTGACACAGTTTGAAGATGATTTTAGAACAGTTATATGGCTTCTACCGTTAATTAATACTTTTCAGACACAGTTTGAAGATGGTCCACATCCACCTCCATTTTTTAATTTTTTATGTTTTTATTTTTAAAAAAATATTTAAAGTTATTTCCCTGTCCCCATTTCTTTGTAGGGCACCTGCCCCACCCTTACCCCCATTTTCCTTCATTTTGCAGACCTCTAGGACTTTCCTGGACTTTTTTACAGCAATTTTCAGAACTTTTGGTAAAATTACCAGAACCCCGGACCCGAACCAGGACTTTTTTTTGAAAAGTCCGGGTTCGGGTCCGGGTCCCGGACACCCCAAAGTTCCATACGGACCCAAACTTTACAGTCCGGGTTCGCTCAACTCTACTTGTCACCAGCCCATCAGAGTACCAGAGTACCTGTCACCAGCCCATCAGAGTACCCGAGTACCTGCCACCTGCCCATCAGCGTACCCGAGTACCTGTCACCTGCCCATCAGAGTACCTGTCACCAGCCAATCAGCGTACCCAAGTACCTATCTGCAGCCCATCAGAATACCTGAGTACCTGTCTGCTGCCCATTAGAGTACCCGAGTACCTATCTGCAGCCCATGCCTCATAGAATATACCTCGGGTGTTTGCTTTCCAAAGTGGGGTCATTTTGGGGGTAATTCCACTGTCCTGGTGCCCCGGGGCCTTCAAAAGTGTGATAAGTATGAATGAAATTTTATGTGTAATTTATACTCCTAGAACATCTGACGGTGCTCCCTGCATGTTCGGCCTCTGTATGTGGCCAGGGTGTGAAAAAGTCTCACACATGTGGTATCGCCATACTCGGGACGAGTAGCAGAATATATTTTGGGGGGTAATTTTTGCTATGTGCATGCTATGTGTTAGAAATATCTTATAAACTGACCACTTTGTGTAAAAATAAAAGCATTTTCATTTTCTTTCCACATTTTTCAAAGACTTGTGAAAAAAAATGAACCATTCAAAAGACTCATAATGCCTCATAGATTATATGTTGGGGTGTTCGCTTTCCAAAATGGGGTCATTTTGTGGGTAATTCCATTGTCCTGTGGCTCCAGGGCCTTCAAAAGTGTAATAGGTCGTATCACCATACTCGGGGACAGTAGCAGAATGTATTTTGAGGTGTAATTGGAAGTATGCATATGCTGTGTGTGAGACATAACGTGTTGTTATGACAAGTTTGTGCAAAAAAAAATAAATAAATAAATAATTTCTTAATTTTCCCAAGAATTGTGGGAAAAAAGTACAACTTTAAAAAACTTGCCATGCCTCTTACTAAATACCTTGGAATGTCTAATTTTCAAAATGGGGTAATTTGGGGGGTATTTGTACTTTCCTGACATTTCCGGGCCTCAAGAATTGAGATAGGCCATCAGTGCATCAGGTGTGATCAATTTTCAATGATCTGCACCATAGTTTGTAGACTCTATAACTTTCACACAGACCAAATAATATGCACTTATTTGGGTTATTTTTACCAAAGATAGGTAGCAGTATAGGTTTTGGCCCAAATTTATGAACAAAAATTACTTATTTGCAAAATTTTATCACAGAAACTAAAAAAAAGTGTTTTTTTTTTCAAAATTTTTGCACTTTTTTCAATTATGTCGCAAAAAATAAAAACCCAGAGGTTCTTAAATAGCACCAAAAGAAAGCTCTATTTGTGTGAAAAAAATGATACAAATTTTGTTTGGGTACAGTGTAGCATGAGAGAGCAATTGTCATTCAAAGTGTGAAAGCGCTGAAAGCTGAAAATTGGTCTGGGCAAGAAAGGGGTATAAACGTCCGGTATTGAAGTGGTTAATAAAACGCACAAAAGCATGTTGAAAAAGTTAGTGGAAAAAGATGGGAGAGATTGGGATATGTTGCTGCCGTATCTCATGTTTGCCATACAAGAGGTTCTGCAGGCCTCTACAGGGTATTCTCCCTTTGAACTTTTGTATGGTAGACATCCCAGGGGGCTGATAGGGCTGCTAGGGGATCAGTAGATCACTGTCATGCCATCTGTCAGAATGGGGAAACAACGGTTACATCGGCGGTTCCCCGTTCTTCCTCTGTAGAAGGCGATCGCGGGTCACTGGCGGACATCAAGTCCGCCCAACCTGCAGCCACACTCACACACGGCGGACACGAGAGCGCACTGTTGGTGGGGTGTGCCCGCCCACCACTGCGGCTGCACGGATCTGCGTTTACAGACGGTGATCTGCACAGCGGAACCAACTTACCTCAGTAAATATACGTGAGGCGGTCAGCAAGTGGTTAAAAAAAAGAGCAAAAAGTGGCCTGTGATGGACCCAAAAAATAAGGAAAAAAAATGAGATAGCTCCTCCTCGATGGGAGGGCTCCCGCGACTGATCTATCTTTGCAGTGACAGTTTATTTCTATAGTTACATAGTTAGTCAGATTGAAAAAAAGACACAGGTCCATCTAGTTCAACCAAAAAAATACAATACAATCCCATATACACAATCCTTCACCCACAGTTGATCCAGAGGAAGGCAAAAAAAAACCCAGCAAAGCATGATCCAATTTGCTATAGTGATCCCCCGCGAGGCAATCAAATTTTCCCTGCATCAACTTTAGCTATAAATGTTAGTACCCAGTTATGTTATGTACATTAAGGAAAGAATCCAGGCCTTTTTAAAGCAATCTACTGTGCAATCTATATGCGAGGGCGGGACCACCTGGTCACGTCACCGGGTGGCCCCGTCCTTGGCTATAAATAAACTGTCACAGCAAAAAGAGATCAATCAGTGGGAGCCCTCCCTATCGGGGAGGAGATGTTTAGTTGTTTTTATTATTTTTTTTGGGTCATCACGTGCCGCGATTGACGATGGATTATATCGGGGGACACTTTTTTTTTTTTTAAATAAAGGACTTGTCCCAAACTGTCTCCTGTCATTTTTACTATTTTGACACTTTTTTGGTGAATGAATATGGGTATAATGTACCCGATACCCATTCACATGGGGGGGTTGGGATCTGGGGGCCTTCTTGTTAAAGGGGGCTTCCATATTCCGATAAGTCCCCCACCCACAGACCCTGAGAACCACAGCCCAGGGTTGTTGCAAAGAGGCTCTTGTCCCCATCAACATGGGGATAAGGTGCTTTGGGGCATAGAGCCCCCCTGCCCCAAAGCACCCACCCCCCCATGTTGAGGGCATGTAGCCTGGTATGGTTCAGGAAGGGGGGTGCTCGCTTGTCCCCCCCCTATTCTGCCCAGCCAGGCTGCATGCTCAGATAATGGTCTGGTATGGATTTTGGTGGGGACCCCACATCAATTTTTTTTTTTTTAATTTTGGTGTGGAGTTCCACTTAAAATTCCTACCAGACCCCAAGGTCCTGGTATGGACTGGGGGGGGGGGGCTTACGCTGTTTCTTTCCTTGATTTATTTATCTATATTGCCGGGAGTCAGCAATACATTACAGCCGCAAGCAATTTTAACCCGTCAAGATCTGCGCTATAGCCAAAGTACGACTCCAGCGAGGATCTGAAATGCCGGGTGGACGTCCATGGACGTCCTGGCCATGTGCGCGCTCCTGGCGTGCACTCACAGGCGGCGGCATGCGCCCGCCGCATGCTGCGTGGCCGTGCCCCCGGGTTGGGCGGACTCGGTGTCCACCCGAGACCCGCGATCCCCTGTCAGACCTGCAGAACGGGGAACCGCCGTTGTAAACCCGGCGGTTCTCAGTTCTGTGACCAGGGACATCCCAGATCTACTGATCCCTCTCACTGGGATCAGTTAGATCTGTTATGTCTCAACCAGCCCCGCCCCCCCCACAGTTAGAACACACCCAGGGAACATTGTTAACCCCTTCACTGCCCCCTGCAGGTTAACCCCTTCACTGCCAATAACATTTATACAGTAATCAGTGGACATTTAAATTTCTGATCGCTGTATAAATGTCATTGGTCCCAAAAAAGTGTCAAAAAAGTCCGACATAACCGCCCCAATATCGCAGTCCCGATAAAAATCGCAGATCGCCGCCATTACTAATCACTACAAAAAAAAAAAATAATAAAAACGCCATAAATCAATTCACATAGTTTGTAGACGCGGTAACTTTTGCGCAAACCAATCAATATACGCTGATTGCGATTTTTTTTTTACCAAAAATATGTAGAAGAATATATATCGGCCAAAACTGTTGAATCATTTTTATTTTTACATTTTTTTTGGATATTTATTATAGCAAAAAGGAAAAAATATTGTTTTTTTTTCAAAATCATCTCTCTTTGTTTGTTTATAGCAGTGATCAGAATTGACGCAGAGGGAATCAAATACCACCAAAAAAAACTCTATTTGTGGGGAAAAAAATGATATAAATTTAGTTTGGGTACAACGTCGCATGAACGCGCAATTCTCATTCAAAATGCGACAGCGATGAAAGCCAAAAATTGGTCTAAGCAGGAGGGGGGTTTAAGTGCCCAGTAAGGAAGTGGTTCAATTACTTTTTTCTTTAGAAATGTCATTTTGCTGTGGAACTGTTCTAAACATCACACAGATGTGCCACTTTACAGGCAGACCAAGGAGAACACCCCCCACCCCCAGCACAATATTTAAAGGAATATTTCATTTTTATTGTTTCACTTTAAGCAATATTAAAATCACTACTCCTGAAAAAATGATTGTTTTAAAAACTTTTTTTTTGCATTGATACATGTCCCTAGGGCAGTACCTGGGTCCCCATTCATTTTTTATGGCAATAACTTGCATATAAGCCTTTAAAATGAGCACTTTTGATTTTTCATGTTCGTGTCCCATATACTTTAATAGGGTTTGCATGTTCGCACAAATTTTTGGCTGTTTGCATATTCTGGTGCGAACCGGGGGGGGGGGGGGGGGTTTGGCCCATTCCTATCCATACCTATTATTACTACAACATTTGGTTGTAAACCTCACAAGACAAATACCTGTATACTGTGTACTTGCCTCTATCCAAAGTACTGAGTGTGGTTTCTCTCTGCTGCTTCATCCCTCTATTATTAATTAGTATGAGTTCCTTCTGACAGATTTACCAAACAACAAGAGATAAAAAGGTGACAGGGAGGAGATCTTTAGCACACAGCCTGTGATTCTTATCTTTAGCTCTGCAGATTCTTTGTGAATGGCGTGAAGGGGGTAGGTCCCTTTTTTCAATCAGGGATCAAAGTTCCCCTCACTGAAATCTGCACTGTGAGACTTTCGATCCCTGCCCCCGGCTACTAGAGCTTGGAACAAAATCCTATGATCGGTGAAGATTTAGAATGATTACAGAAGGGATGGCTGGAGATAAGAAGGTATAATTTATGTAAGAGGATTTGTCTCATCTCTGTGTATCACCTGAGGCCAGTGACTTCACTCTGTATATATGAGGATTTTATCCACTTTAACCACTTACCAACCAGAAGGTTTTCCAGCTGTAGGACCAGAGCACTTTTTTCAATTTGGCACTGCACCGCTTCAAATGGTAATTGCGCGGTAATGCAATGCACTACCCAAACAATATTTGCGTCCTTTTTTTCCCACAAATAGAGATTTCTTTTGGTGGTATTTGTTCACCATATTTTCAACTTTATGTTATTACGAAAATACAATACACTAAATTTTAGTCATACATTTTTGCTAAAATGCATTTAGCCACATGTTTTGGGTAAAAAAAAGTTAATTACTGTATATTTATTGGTTTGCGCAAAAGTTATAGCGTCTACAAACTAGGGTACATTTTCTGGAATATATGCAGCTTTTATTTTATGACTGCCTATCTCATTTCTTGAGGTGCTAAAATGGAAGGGCAGTACAAACCCCCCCCCCCCCCCCCAAATGACCCCATTTTAAAAAGTAGACACCCCAAGGAATTTGCTGAGAGGCATGTTGAGCCCATTGAATATTTTATTTTTTTGTCATAAGTGATTGAAAGATGACCAAAAAAAAAAAAATTACACAAAGTTGTTACTGAAATGATATATTGCTCACACATGGCATGGGTATATGTGGAATTACACCCCAAAAATACATTCTGCTGCTTCTCCTGAGTACGGGGATACCCCATGTGTTAGACTTTTTGGAAGTCTATCTGCATACAGGACCCCAAAATCCAATCGCCGCCTTCAGTATTTCTAAGGGCAAAAATGTATGCATTCACCCCACACTACCTATCTCAGTTGCGGAGGCCATAAAATGCCCAGATAGCACAAGCCCCCCCAAATGACCCCATTTTGGAAAGTAGACACCCCAAACTATTTGCTGAGAGACATATTTTATATTTTGCCACAAGTTTCGGGGAAATTACAATTTTTTTTTCCACAAAGTTGTCACTAAATGATATGTTGCTTGAACATGCCATGGGTATATGTGAAATTACACCCCAAAATACATTCTGCTGCTTCTTATGAATTCAGGGATACCACATATGTGAGACCTTTTGGCAGTCTAGCTGCGTACGGGACCCCAAAAACCAATCACCGCCTCCAGGCTTTCTAAGTGGCTAAAAAGGTGATTTTACTCTTCACTCCCTATCACAGTTTCGGAGGCCATGGAATGCCCAGATAGCACAAAACCCCCCAAATGACCCCATTTTGGAAAGTAGACACTCCAAGCTATTTGCTAAGAAGTATTTTGAGTATTTTGCAGATCTCACATTTTGTCACAAAGTTTTGAAATTTGAAAAAAGTAAAAAAAAAAAAAAAAAATTCTGTTTATTTCTTCATTTTCCAAAACAAATGAGAGCTGCAAAATACTCACCGTGCCTCTTAGCAAATACCTTGGGGTGTCTACTTTCCAAAATGGGGTCATTTGGGGGGGTTTTGTGCTACCTGTACATTTCAGGGCCTCCAAAACCGTGATAGGTACTGAGGAGTAAAATGACCATTTTATGCCCTTAGAAAGCCTGAAGGCGGTGATTGGTTTTCGGGGTCCTGTACGCGGATAGGCTCCCAAAAAGTCTCACACATGGGGTATCCCCATACTCAGGAGAAGCAGCAGAATGTATTTTGGGGTGTAATTCCACATATACCCATGGCATGTGTGAGCAATATATCATGTCATTGACAACTTTGTGTAAAAAAAATAAAAATAAATACAAATTGTCATTTCCCCGAAACTTGTGGCAAAATATAAAATATCCCATGGACTCAACATGCCTCTCAGCAGATAGCTTGGGGTGTCTACTTTCCAAAATGGGGTCATTTTGTTTTTGTTTTTTGCTATCTGGGCATTTCATGGCCTCCGAAACCTGGATAGGTAGTATGGGGTGAAGGCATAAATATTCGCCCTTAGAAATCCTGAAGGTGGTGATTGGTTTTCGGGGTCCCGTACACGGATAGACTCACAAAAAGTCTCACACATGGGGTATCCCCGTACTCGGGAGAAGCAGCAGAATGTATTTTGGGGTGTAATTCCACACATACCCATGGCATGGGTGAACAATATATAATTTCAGTGATAACTTTGTGTAATTTTTTTTTTTTGCACTTTTCAATCATTTATGACAAACAAATAATATATTCCATGGACTCAACATGCCTCTCAGAAAATAGCTTGGGGTGTCTACTTTCCAAAATGGTGTCATTTGGAGGGGTTTTGAACTGTCCTGGCATTTTATGCCCAACATCACCCACTCTTCTAACCACTTGAACCACCAAGTCTTTTCTGACACTTTTTATTTACATGAAAAAATCCTTTTTTTTGCTAGAAAATGACTTTGAACCCCCAAACATTATATTTTTTTTAAAGCAGAGGCCTTACAGATTTAAATAGTGGGTGTTACAATTTTTTTTCACAAAGTATTTGAGCAGCGATTTTTCAAACACAATTTTTGGGAAAAAAAAACACTTTTTTGAATTTTAATGCACAAAAACATACTATTTTGCCCAAATGTTTGGTGAAATATAAAAGTTGATCTCATGCCGAGTGCATCACCAAACATGACATGCTTTAAAAATGATGCACACCTGCGAAGTGGCAACAAACTATATACATTTTTAAAAGCCTTTAAAAGCCTTTACAGGTTACCACTTTAGATCTGCAGAAGAGGTCTACTGCTAAAATTACTGCCCTTGATCTGACGTCCGCGGTGATACCTCACATGCATGGTGAAATTGTTGGTTACATACGACATGAAACTGACGCTTGCATCCACCTTTGTGCGCGTGCACGGGGGGGGGGGGGGGCAGGGGTGCATTTTTTTTTTTATTATTCATTTTGCTTTTTGTTTTATTTTTACACTGTCCCTTTCATCTTTTTGTTTTTTTTTATCATTTTTATTTTTATCACAGGGATTTTAAATATCCCCTATGATAAAAATAGGTATTGTCGCATATAATTTTTTTTTCATTTTGGGGTCTACTAAACTCTAGATCTTTCCCCAGCCCTTAAAGCATCTGACGACACCAAAATCAGTTTGATAAGATGCTTCCCCAATTTCCCAATGGTGCTGTTTATATCTGGAGAAACTGAAGTCACAAAATGCTCGTAGCTTCCGGTTTCTTAGGCCATGGAGATGATTGGAGCCATTCTAGTTTTCAATCAGCTCTATGGTAAGCTGGCAGAACCACCAGCTGCATTCTCACTTTCCCCGGTGGGACAGGAGAGCCTGAGAAGACCAGCAACATACTGGTATGTCGCTGGTCCTTGTTGGGCATATATTGTAATGTTCTTTTTTTCATGAAAAAAAGAACCAATCGGTGGGTATGCCCACCATTAGAAAACCTCCCTTCATCCTCCCACTTCTAATGGTGGGCATAGCCACTTTTTAAAAAAAATATACCGGAGCATAGGGGCAATCCGCCCCAATTTCCACCCACTGCCCCTATGCTCCGGTATATTTGCTCTTTTTTTAACTGTGGTGGTGAAATCACCGCCAACAGCGCTGGAGTCGCTGCTTTATATATGGTGGGAGCAAACGCTATTGCTGTCACCCTAAATAAATCAGCTCTGCAGCTGGCATACCTGAAAATTAAATACAGATTAATAAAAACATTAACACATAAAAAAAGTATATTCCTGCTAAGAATAAAAAAAAAATTACATGTTACATAAAAACATTGCATACCTGCAAAAAAAAAAAAACAACTATAATAAACCGCAACAAAACATTACAGATATGCATAAACAACAATAGAGAGAGCAATAGAAAGGGAATAGAGAGAAAATGGAGATAGAAAAACAAGAAACGTACAACTGTTTTTGGTTTTTATTTTTTAAAATTTTTTTGGTTTTTATAACTTTTTTTTTTTGGTACGCTTTTTTTTTTATAACGATGAACAATAAACAATAAAGGTTGGGTCTCCAAAAATGCGGTGACATCTTTGGAGACCCTGTGAAAGTGTGTCCTAATTCTGTGTAGCGCTGTTCCCTACGCTAATACTCAACTAATGAATGGTAGCGCTCGAAACAGTGACCGATGCAGAGACCAGGCTGGTCCAAACAGGTGGGGCAATAATACCGGGTGTCACGCCTGTATCCGCGTCATCGGCAGACACGACATCTTTTTTGGGGGTATCGTTGGGTAGGGGTACCAGGGATAGCATGTGGATAATGCTGTCCATGTAGCCGGCTCACTGCATGTGGATAGGCAACTTGGAGTGCAGAGCCATCTGGATACAGAAGGGCTCTGATGATCTCTTCCTGGAATTGCAGGAGAGGTCCAGTCCATCCTGACGCTTTGTATAGCACAAAAGCGTTCAGCAAAGCCAATTGAAAGAAGTAAATATACACTTTTTTGTACCAGCGTCTGGATTTACGGGCAATTAAGTAGGGCGCCATTAACTGGTCATTGAGGTCCACCCCTCCCATATTAAGGTTATATTGGTGGACAGAGAGGGGTTTCTCCACAATACCACAATACCAGTCGCCCTTCTAATCTGGACAGCCGCGTCTGCATGAATAGAGGAAAGAATGAAAACATCCTTTGTATCCCTCCACTTCATCGCAAGCAAATTACCACATTACCACATCTCAAGCAGGCTCTTTCCCCCCGACTAAGTCGGGAATCTACCAGCCGTTGGGGGAAGACCCGGCGATTAGGTCGCATGGTGCCACATGCGCCAATTTAGTGATCAAGTAAATGACTAAAAAGTGGCACGCTTGTGTAGTAATTGTCCACGTACAAATGGTACCCCTTTCCGAATAAGGGTGACACCAAGCTCCACACAATTTTGCCAGCACTCCCCATGTAGTCTGGGCATCCTTCCGGCTCTATGCGGCAATCTAGGCCCTCATAAACCATAAAACTACATGTATAGCCTGTGGCCCTGTCACAGAGCTTATACAACTTGACCCCGTATCTGGCACGCTTGTTGGGGAAGTACTGTTTGAAAACAAGACGGCCAACAAATTTAATCAGGGACTCGTCCACGCACACAACTTGGTTGGGAATAAAATGTGCTGCGAAAGTCTGGTTGAAGTGGTTTATGAGGGAGCCGGTCAAATTCAGGGTTTCTGTATGGACGATCGAGTCGATTGTCACTGAAGTGCATGAA
>BLSH010215411.1:2596-19086 GCA_018402905.1 Glandirana rugosa | reverse complement strand
CTCGTACCTCTCACTCCCACGAATTTATGGGAGGCCAGAGGAGGGTATTTAAGTCCGGTCGGGTGACCGGAAGGATGAATACCAGCACCGGGAGACTGGCTTCTATCTACACCCAGTGTATTTGTGCGTTGTTCTGAATGTTGTATTTATCTGGACTCCACACGGAACCGGTAGACCAGCCATACGGTTCTCTTCCCCCGTTTTTATACGGCAAATCCCTTCATCAGAAATTAACCATGTTACTAGCTACTCGTTCGAACCCCTTCGGAACACGGTAGAGGTTGGCTCCGAAACCTTACATAGATCGGTTCGTCGGCCTGATGTTTGCCTTTCCCTATCAGCCCATCAAGTGGCAACCAATTCATCAGGCACGTCAGAATCACTGTCCAACTTTGGCCTCGACCCCTGCCGGTACTCCGGTCATTCCTTCCAGATCCCAAACAGCTTCAACAGCATCTCAGCATGCAGTATCAGACTATGTGATCAATTAATTAGGCAGATTGTAGTCCGGCTGCTTGGCTAGATACATTCCAAAGCCTCGGTTGGAGATGGCACAAGGCTTCCCCAAGCTTGCTCATCGATCATTGTACCAATTAAAGACTACTTCCCTAAACGGCATATTTTTGCCCCCTTCTCTTGGCATACCGACCAGATGGCCAAGGCACACCTCAGGTCTATTTATGTTGTAAGTCTTGTTGCGTGTTTATGTGACCCACATCTATCTTCGGTCAGAGGGCCACGACCATAAGTAGGAAGGCCAGTGGGCTGGCCTGAATTTATGGGAGGAGACCGGAGGGTATTTAAGCACCCTCACTCTCCATGCTCTTTGTCGGTTCCAGTGCACAATACCCTCCCTCCCATCCCCCTTTTTCAGGGCTTTTCTCAGCACATTCTTCTCCATTATTACCCATTACTTATATAGGGTATGCCCCCTTCTCTTGGCATACCGACCAGATGACCAAGGCACACCTCAGATCTATTTATGTTGTAAGTCTTGTTGCGTGTTTATGTGACCCACATCTATCTTCGGTCAGAGGGCCACGACCATAAATATTTAAAATTTGATAAAAACTGAATGTACTTTGGATAAATAGCCCCAGTCTAACCTGCCAAACACATTTTTTGTGCTCAGTAATTATTTTCACTAGCATATGAATTAAGAGAACATGAAATTATCCTGTTCAGTGGGTGTGTACTAGATCGCTACAGTAAATAAATTATAGTTATAATATAAAATATAAATGGTCATACATGCCTATATTTCTATTAAATGTCACCAACAAGACAAACAGAAAATGCAGCTTCATACAGAGCAACCATGCCTTGTTTGCAGATACAAAACTGATTCTTGTCAGAATATGTGAACTATACATGCTTTCTATTACAGTGAGGTCTTCATTAGAAGAACATGGACAAAAACAACATTTTGTTTAAATGACTGGGCTGCAAAAATAGCAACTCATGCATTTTTCTATAACTGTGTAATAATAGACAACACACATATGCACCTCATTGTGACAATGAGTGCTTGCTTAACTGCTTCAGCCCCAGAAGGTTTTACCCCCTTAATGGCCAGAACACTTTTTTCAATTTGGCACTGCGCTGCTTTAACTGGTAATTGCACGGTCATGCAATGCCATACACAAAATGACATATGTGTTCTTTCCTTTCCCCACAAATAGAGATTTTGTTTGGTGGTATTTGATCACCTCTAGGATTTTCATATTTTGCGCTATAAATGAAAAAAGACCGAAGTTTGAAAAAAAAATGATATTTTCTACTATTTGTTGTAAAAAAAATCCAATAAACTCAATTTTAGTCATACATTTAGGCCAAAATGTATTCAGACACATGTCTTGGGTAAAAAAAAAAAATCAATAAGCGTATATTTATTGGTTTGCACAAAAGTTATAGCGTCTACCAACTATGGTACATTTACTGGAATTTACGCAGCTTTTAGTTTATGACTGTCTATCTCATTGCTTGAGGTGCTAAAATGGCAGGGCAGTACAAAACCCCTCCAAATTGGAGCAGTGTGTCATCCGGCACTGAAGATGGCTGCATAGTCCAACTGCTCCACTTGGCCATCCGGGACTAACCAGCTCAACGGGCACCTCCACATGCCTCACGGACCGCACTCAGCTCCGGAGTCCCGCTAGACGAGCGATGACGGGCCACAAGAAACATCAGGCCCAGCTTCAAAAGCCGGCAAGCTTCTTCCACCCACCAGGCCACAGACCACAACAAAATGGCGGCGGCCTACGATCACCACACACGGGGGACACGGGATGCGGAGCTCACACGGGCAGCCAGCAAGCCTCCAACAGCAGGCAGGTAGGAAACCTAGACAGTGGGGACTCTTCTGGCTCGTCATCACCCTCCACCAGGAGCCCAGCAAAAACAAAGCCCCGCCGGGAAGCCACACAAAAGCAGGAGGCGGGCATGGAGCTAGGCCCTGCAGAGGCCGCTGATACTAATACACCCTCCACTCGTGCAGACCGCATAGATGCATTCCCAACACAGGGACAAAAATTTTGGACATAATGTTAAAAGAGATGTTAATCTCCTTAAGAGCCTCACTGCAAGCAGATATAAAGGAGTGTGACCCAATTTTGCCATGAACTACATAATCTGGGACAGAGGGTGGATAATGTGGAATCCTCCATGGAGAAATATGTCACTTCATTCAACACAATGGTAAATGCATGTGACAATCATTCTGAAGACATAGAATGGCTGAAGGCAAAGGTCGCAAACCTGGAAGATAGATCCAGGAGAACTAACATCAAAATTAGAGGAATTCCTGAAACTGTCGCACCTACCCAGCTGAAACAATACGCGACAGACCTATTCTCAAAGTTGGCCCCGACACTATCATCTGCAAAAGAGAGAATCCACAGATTGCCCAAACCTTCCTTCATTGCCACAGATCTACCAAGGAACGTGCTACTAAAAGTTCATTACTACCAAACCAAAGAATTGATCACCTCAGAGTTTAGTAAAATACCCTCCCTCCCAGAGGAGTACTCAAGATTACAAATGCTACCTGATCGGTCCCGTTACACTCTCCAAAAGCGGAAAAATCTGGCAACAATAACCAAGGCTCTAAGGAACCATAGCATACCTCATAGATGGAAGTACCCAGCAACTCTTTCGATCACATATAATCACCTCCTTCATATCCTCCCTGGAGGAAGGCATCCAACTACTTCAAAAATGGGGAATCTTGCCCCGCCAATCACCAACACTGGTGTCACCAAAAACACCTACTAACCTCACAAATGAATGGCAAGTGGTGTCTCAAAAGAGATCAGCAAAAAAACTGTTTGTCACTGGAGGTGCCCATACTATGGCACCATACAATTCACACACTTAAGTCCCAGGCCAAGGATTGAAAGATATCCATATGGCCCCTGTTAACTTCACAACAGTTAAACTTGTTCACGAGTCATGGAAGAAATGCTCTTTTTATAACGTCAAAGTTATCTGTATATCGCAAGTAGCACACCCGGAAGAGAAATCCAACTTATGGGCTGATAATATATACGTCCATTACCAAGATTAGAGCTATAAGCAGTAGCATCAAGGTCATATCTCATCACTAAAACGGAAGTACACACACGGTTGGTACGCATCAGGCAGTGGTGGCTGGTGAAATTTTAGGATGGGGGGCGCCAGACCCTGCCCTTCCTTTTTGACCCATCCCACTTCTCATAAGCCCCACCCCTTATAGTTTCCACCCATTGTGTCAGGAGTATACAGCCCGGTATCACCAGATAGGGGTATACAGAGTCACCAGATAGCGGTATACAGAGCCACCAGATAGCAATATACAGAGCCACCAGATAGGAGTATACAGAGCCCCAGACAGCAGTATACAGAGTCACCATATAGTAGTATACAGAGTCACCATATAGCAGCATACAGAGTCACCATATAGCAGTATACAGAGCCCCAGATAGGGGTATACAGAATCACCATATAGCAGTATACAGGGTCACCATATAGCAGTATACAGAGCCCCAGATAGGGGTATACAGAATCACCATATAGCAGTATACAGGGTCACCATATAGCAGTATACAGAGCCCTGATAAGGGTATACAGAGTCACCATATTGCAGTATACAGAGCCACCAGATAGGGGTATACAGAGTCACCATATATCAGTATACAGAGTCACCATATAGCAGTATACAGAGCCACCAGATAGGGGTATACAGAGTCACCATATAGCAGTATACAGAGCCCCAGATAGCACTATACAGAGCCACCAGATAGGGGTATACAGAGTCACCATATATCAGTATACAGAGTCACCAGATAGCGGTATACACAGTCACCATATAGCAATATACAGAGCCCCAGATAGGGGCTTGTGGCAATGACAGACCCCCCCTGAAGTCAGGACAAAGCCCCGCACTTAGCTCTTCTCTTATGCGGGCTGGCAGTGTGCAGAGTCCAGCGAGTGGATAGCACGCTGGAGTGCGGAGTCGGGACTCAAACCCGGCGGAGTGCTGCGCCTGTGTGAGTAATCACGCAGCCAGCACGTCCGCCACAGTCCCGCCCACTGCATCCAATGCCAGTCAGTCACTGGCTCAGGGCAGCCAATTAGACTATGTGTGTGCGCCTGTTCAGCGCATATACATAGTCTTTTATGACTGACCAATCTGCTCACTACTTGCTGTCAGCAGACAGCAAGGAGCCGAGGAAAAAAAAAGTCAATATACCAGCGCCTCCTGTAGGGGGTCGGGCTAACTTTTTTTTTTTTTCTTACTATATCAAATGGAACACTCCAGGGATGCCCACTGTCCCCCACAATATTTAATTTAATCATAGAACCCTTGGCAGAAACAATTCGTTCATGTCCAAACATAAAAGGATTCACCTTCCAAAATTCAGATCACAAAATACATCTCTTTGCTGACGACATTATACTAAAGATGACTGACCCGGCAAAATCTCTTCCCATAGCCTACCGGATCTTACAAAAGTTTAGTGAAATATACTACAGGATGAATACCGCAAAATCTGTGATTCTGGATTTGGGAGTAAAAACAGCACATAAAAAGATCCCTCCAATCCCAGATTCCATTTCCATGAAGCAAAGATGGGATAAAATATCTAGGTGTAACTCTTACAGTGAAAACGTCCCAACTAACTACATAACATTAAACCCCTAGTAATGAAAATTTCCAAAGAACTAGATAGAATTAAAAAAATAGAACTATATTAGGATGGTAAACTCACAGCGTTCAAAATGACTTTTTGACTTTTTTTTTTCAGTGGCTTGCGAGCGTCCTAAATGGCAACCTAAGCCATGAGCTCTCTCAGCTGACCGGGGGAATGGCGACGACAGAGCAGACTCCAGGCACCATCCACCAGCTTTTCCCTGCCATCCAGACACAGGGATCAGGGGGAGACCATGCAACGCAAGCAAAAGGAGAGACGGCCGCAAAAGCTCACCGACTTTTTCTTTTGGCCGGCACCGCATGGAGGAGAGCTCCAAGATAGCGCCGGCTCCACAGCCCAGTGCAGCATCGCAGCCTATACGGACCTCCCGGACGCGGACTCGGTTGACATCCAGGGGGACATCGAGCAACACTCACCCCCCAACTCGCCCCGAAATAGCCCAAACTCCGCTAGCCCTGCCAAGGCCAGGATGCGCCTGGATTCCCCACACCAACCACAGGACGCAGTGAGTACAGGTGCACAGGCCTCAGGCCTAGACCACAGCCCGCAACTCCCCATGGCCTCGTTCCCCACACTGGGACAGCCGGTCCTGGACACAACCATGAAGGACATGCTGCTTTCCTTACAGTCCTCACTCATGGCCAACCTCTCTTCTATATTTAATAGAATGTCTGACGAAATGCAACAAATGGGGGACAGGGTCCAGTACCTAGAAAACAAGCTCACTGAATGTGCCCACACAGTTAACGATTTGGTTGACGCATACACCGTCCAAAAAGATGACACATCATGGATCAGGGACAAACTAGCGGATCTCGAGGACCGCAGCAGACGCAACAACCTCAAGCTGCGTGGGGTCCCTGAATCGGTCCTTCCCCACGACCTACAGAAATACGCCACTGACCTGTTCTCCGCTATGCTGCCTACATTGTCTCAGTTAGACATGACAATCGATCGGTTCTATAGGATCCCCAAGCCTAACCACCTAGAGGAAAACATTCCCAGAGACATTCTGATGAGAGTGAATTTCTTAGCTACTAAGGAATTGATCTTGGCCAAAGTACGTTTGTTAAATGCCTTTCCTGCCCCATACGAACGAGTCGAGATATACCCAGACCTTTGCAAACATACCTTGCAAGCTCGCAGGGAATTAAAGACTGTCACCAAAGCTCTGTCAAATCATAAATTGCGCCACCCGGCCACAATTCTGGTTACACACAATGGGAACAAACATGTCATTGCGTCCCTGGAAAAAAGGTATGCAGCTTCTTCACCTATGGGACACCATCCAAGACCCTCCTGACAATCCTAACTTCATCCCTAAAGGCGATATGCCTCACCCTCAAAGGAGATACAATAGGGATCAACGCAGACCCAGAACCAAATAATGCCTCCCTAAAGACCAAGGACACTATCATCTCCCCTGTCATGCTTAAAGCTCGATACACCACATTCAGCTGACTTTACCCCTCCTAGCCTGAAGCGGCTTCCAAGTCCTGATTAGCCGTTAACTCATAAGCTGAGTCAGTTAACCCCAGCTAAGTGTTCTTACAATTAACGTAAGAGCCCTGGTACACGACTCTTAGAGTTGCTCCGATTTGGGTTCTTTTTGGGTTTTTTGTTTTTTTGTTGCTGTTGTTGTTTGTTTCTTTTTTTTGTTGCCTGTTCTCGTTTTATTTGATTCTCCTTCTCTCCCACCTCTCACTTGTGTTCGCCTGCAGCCTACCAACCAGCATTCATCTGTCAAAGAACATCCTAATCACAGACCCACACTTTACTGGAGGGGACTTGACGTGCACCTACCTTATCGTCTTCAGCCATCCACCTGCAACCCTCAGAACAGTGAGTTGTGCCATCTCACATTCTGTAGCTCCTTCATAATGCCGGTAAACATAATCTCCATCAATGTAAATGGACTAAACCACCCAGTTAAGCGTTCCTCACGCACTTCATAAAAGACCCACCCTGCACTCACCCTCAATTCACACAGTACTTAGAAGCTTCTTACTCTAAAAAACAGAGGGGAATCTTTATTGCAATTAGGAATACAGTGAATTTCCAGGTGTCCCAGTCTATACCAGACCCGGAAGGTCGCTACATAATCTTGGTGTGTACTATCAACTCAGTGGACTACACTTTAGTATCCTTGTATGCTCCTAACCAGAGGCAAATACATTTCCTCAAATCAGTTATTAAGAAAGCAAAATCTCTCCAACACGGACATCTTCTCATATGCGGAGATTTCATCACAGTCCCGGGCACCAAGTTAGACACGACAGCTATAGGCAAAAGATATAACTCCCCATTGGGGAACCTTCTGATCAATAATGAGCTACTCAATGTTTGGAGGTGTTGTCACGCCAGTGAGCGAGATTATACTTACCTCTCTCCACGTCACAACACCTACTCGTGCTCATTGCTGATAGTAGGCTTTTGGAAAATGTAATTTCTGCAGCGATCCACACTGTCACCTGGTCTGACCATGCACCCATCAGCATCTCTCTATCAGATAAATCGAACAATCCGCACGCATTTAGATGGCGTGCTAACACTTACCTCCTCCAAAATGACCCACATAAAACCAACCTCAAACATCAACTCCAAAGCTATTTCGATACCAACTCCACCACAACTGCAGACCCAGTGACAGTGTGGCTTGCCCACAAAGTGGTGTTGAGGGGGGCCCTTATCCAAATAGGATCTAGAGTTAAAAAGCAGAAACCCCAAGATATAGCTGATACCTTCAGCCAATACTACGGTGAACTATACAACCTAAAAACAGATACCCACACCCATCAACTGACATACGACGAAATACAAGCCTTCTTGAAACAAATTAAACTTCCTTCCCTGACCCAGCAACAAATCAATGACCTAAATAAGCCTTTTACTTCCTCAGAAATCGCAGACATTATTTCTCATCTCCCCCCGGCCAAGTCCCCTGGCCCTGATGGCTTCCCAAGGGAGTACTATAAGCAATTTCAAGAGCTACTAATCCCCCATCTGAAAAATGCCCTGAATCAGATTGCTTCCTCCTCCACTATCCCAGCTGAAATGTTAGAGGCCACCATAGTTACCCTCCCCAAACCGGGCAAAGAACCTACAGCCCCAAAAAATTTTCGCCCCATTTCGCTATTGAACTTAGACTTAAAAGTTTATGCCAAACTTCTGGCCAACAGATTAGCAGCCCTACTTCCAACTCTTATCCACGAAGATCAAAATGGGTTCATAAAGGGACGCCAGTCCTCAGACGCTACCAGAAAGGTATTGGACCTGATGCATTTTGAAACATCCGGAACGCCTTCTCTGCTGGATCTCTCACTGGATGCAGAGAAGGCATTCGACAGGGTGAACTGGACCTACCTCTCCTCTGTACTATCCAAATTTGGTTTTATGGGCCAATTTCTGAATGCGGTGATGACTTTATATACCGCTCCTTCGGCAAGAGTATTCACATCTGACGCCCTTTCAACCCCGTTCCTAATTGCAAATGACACAAGGACACAAGGTAGGGATGCCATCTGTCTCCTTTAATTTTTAACTTACTCATCAAATCTTTAGCTGAGCATATTAGATCCAATGTCAACATAACAGGAATAAGAGTAGCATCCCAAGAATATAAAATAAACCTGTTTGCTAACGACGTCATATTAATCCTTACTAATCCCGCCTCTTCACTCCTTGAAGTACAAAAAATATTGTCGTGGTACAGTAACGTTTCCTACTACAAACTAAACGACTCCAAATCATCTATCTTGGCCCTTAACCTAGATGCAACGACTCAACTCTTACTACAGCAACAATATCCATTTACCTGGGCGGATAACAGTATATCCTATCTAGGCATTAACCTCACCAAAACATTGAAATTGCTCTTTAAAGGCAACTACCTCCTACTTAGATCTAAACTTCAACCTGACCTTCTTACCTTATCCAAATTCGAATTTTCTTGGATGGGTAGACTGGCGGCCTTTAAAATTATACATTTCCCGAAACTCCTCTATTTCTTCCGTACACTTCAAATCCCTATTCCACCCTCCTATCTCAAATCCCTACAGTCCTTGCTCACTACATATGTGTGGGCGGGGAAGAAATCCAGAACAGCCCACAACAACTTGATTAGACATAGACAAGTAGGGGGCGCCGGCTACATAGACTTTGCAGATTACTACAAAGCCTCAATCTTATCCAATCTAAAATATTGGTTTGGCTCTTCCCCCACCACAGCATGGGGAAAGATAGAGGCTTCCTACTTCCCTAATTCCTCCCTGCAGGAATGGCTGCTTAGTGCGCCTCTAAAGGCCAAAACCCAAACGTATTTTCCCTTGGCAATGCAAGTGTCAGCATCTACATGGAAAGCACTGGTTAAAGAATCTCAAGACAATCCCTGTACCACCCCTATCCAAATCCCCCTATTAGCCCTGGGCCACGTTATGGATTCCATTCAACTTTCTAGATGGCATCAAAAAGGCATCCACTACGTTAATAACCTCTTTGTAGAGGCCACTAATCTGCCCAAACCTTTCACAGCTCTCCAAGGAGAATATAACTTGCACATATCAGAAACATTTACACACATACGTATCCACCACTGCATTTCACGTTTCACCATTTGGCCCCTGAAAATTCCCCAACATTTATGGACATATTTTACGTCTCCGAATCCAAACCCAAAAGCGATTGCGCTTTTTTACAATGCACTACAGCAAAAGAATACTCCACACAAGTTAAAACCCCACAAAGAATGTGAGGAAGACTTGAATCAGACATTCTCTTTGCTACAATGGAAAGCAGCACTTACAAACACTTTCCAGGCAACCAGAAACTCCACCCTCTGGGAAATTACTTTGAAACTATCTCAAAGATGGTACTTCACTCCCACAAAAATTGCCCGTTTTAGCCCAAGTATGTCACCTTTATGCTGGAGGAGCTGCGGAAGCCAAGGAGACCTCTACCATACCTTATGGACTTGCCCAAAACTAAAACCTTACTGGGCTGCAGTCTTTGACCTACTATTGGAAGTCACACATATGCCCTTCCAACCAAGCCCTGCCCTGGCACTACTCTCCCTAAACATAGGAGATTTTCCTTCAAATCTCCACCATCTTATAATCAACATTCAATTGTCTGCAAGAATAAGCATAACCAGAAAGTGGAAATGCCCACTCCCCCCCACAATACAAGATGTTATCAAAACCACCGACCTACATTGTTCTTATGAACATATTATGGCCAATACTTTAGGCACAACCAAAACTACAGCCATGAAATGGGTGTTATGGTCCTGTTGGAAGTCCACACATCTATGAACCCCCCTCTCTTTACCTTTACCTTCACTGATAGAGCCTTATTCCTATGGTCAACATATCATAACTTGTTTTGTGAGCTTTGTATAACCCCTTGGTAGCAATGTAGCCTTCCTTTATATCGCTGCATGACGTGCCCCCATCCAGTCGCAGTTTGAACCCATAGGGGGAGCGGAAGGTCTGGAGGCATTAGGAATCTCTCTACATTAGACCCTCAGCTGGAAGGCCACATAAATACACATTAGTTCTGTCAACTTTGCCACCAAGCACTGCTACTCCAACGGCCTATAAGAACTACTTCTAAGTTCCGTTTTGAATGTTTATTGTGCTTGTTGTTATCCTGGTGTTTACTGTGCTGACGCCACACTTGTGATACTGATCTACCACTTGTGATATAGACTTCAATACCACTTCAATACAGGAGGTTTATACCCCTTTCCTGCCCAAACCAATTTTCAGCTTTCAGCACTCCCACACTTTGAATGACAATAACTCTCTTGTGCTACACTGTACCCAAACAAAATTTTTATCATTTTTTTCACACAAATAGAGCTTTCTTTTGGTGGTATTTAATAACCTCTGGGTTTTTTATTTTTTGCGACATAAGTGAAAAAATTGCAAAAAATTTGAAAAAAAACCCACTTTTTTTTAGTTTCTATGATAAGATTTTGCAAATAAGTAATTTTTGTTCATAAATTTGGGCCAAAACCTATACTGCTACCTATCTTTGGTAAAAAAAATAGCCGAAATAAGTGTATAATATTTGGTCTGTGTGAAAGTTAGGGTCTACAAGCTATGGTGCCAATCATTGAAAATTGATCACACCTGATGCACTGATGGCCTATCTCATTTCTTGAGGCCCTAAAATGTCAGGAAAGTACAAATACCCCCCAAATGACCCCTTTTTAAAAAAAATGTAGACATTCCAAGGTATTTAGTATGAGGCATGGCGAGTTTTTTGAAGTTGTACTTTTTTTCCCACAATTCTTGGGAAAATTAAGAATTTTTTTTTTGCACAAAATTGTCATAACAAGTTATTTCTCACACACAGCATATGCATACTTCCAATTACACCCCAAAATACATTCTGCTACTCGTCCCGAGTATGACGATATCACATGTGTGAGATTTTTTCACAGCCTGGACACATAGAGAGGTCCAACATGCAGGGAGCACCGTCATGCATTCTAGGAGCAGAATTTTCACATCTAATTTCCTAACCACCTATTACACTTTTGAAGGCCCTGGAGCACCAGGACAATGGAATTACCCACAAAATGACCCCATTTTGGAAAGCAAGCACCCCAACGTATAATCTGTGAGGCATTATGAGTCTTTTGAATGGTTAATTTTTTTCCACAAGTTTTCGAAAAATGTGGAATGAAAATGAAAACGCTTTTATTTTTACACAAAGTGGTCAATTTATAAGATATTTGTAACACATAGCATGTACATAGCAAAAATTACCCCACCAAAATATATTCTGCTACTCATCCCGAGTATGGTGATACCACATGTGTGAGACTTTTACACAGCCTGGCCACATAGAGAGGTCCAACATGCAGGGAGCACCGTCAGGCGTTCTAGAAGCATAAATTACACATATGATTTCCTAACCACTGTTGGGTAAATTGCATATTTCATATTCCTCATTAAGGTTGACTTCACAAATATCTATTATAGCCTCTAATATCCTGGTTACCTTGCATGACTCAACTTATTGGCATTTGAACTGCTTTATATGGTCAAGCTAACCCCCTCTCCTCAGGAATGCAAAGGTCATATTGTTGCTTACAGGGTGTTGGCTGGGGGGTGGGCTTTTCCCTTATACAAGTTTTATATTACCACAGCAAAAACCTATATGAGTCAGTCTCACCAAGAACAGCCATGAGGCAAGTGTCTGGTCCTGATCCCCTGTGCCATGTCAGAGACTCCATGGCTACGGAAGCAAACACCTTTAGTTAAGTATTCTTGATATTTTCTTTATCTTTATCTGTATCTGTCATTACTTGTAATAAATGTTATATTTTTAAGTATTTGTGTGATCTCTCTTTGTACATATCGAACACAACCCCAAAAATGTGACAAGAGAACCACCTATTACACTTTTGAAGGCCCTGCAGCACCAGGACAATATAATTGCCCACAAAATTATTCCCCAATTTTGAAAAACAAACATCCCAACGTATATTCTATGAGGCATTATGAGTCTTTTGTACGGTTCATTTTTTTTCTACAAGTCTTTGGAAAACCTGGAAAGAAAATGAAAACTTTTTTTTTTTTTCACAAAATGGTCAATTTATGAGATATTTCTAACACATAGCATGCACATAGCAAAAATGAACCCCAAAATATATTCTGCTACTCGTCAATACCACATGTGTGAGACTTTTTCACACCCTGGCCACATACAGAAGCCAAGCATGCAGGGAGCACCGTCAGACATTCTAGGAGCATAAATTACACATAGAATTTCATTCATACCTATCACACTTTTGAAGGCCTTGGAGCACCAGGACAGTAGAATTGCCCCCAAAATGACCCCATTTTGGAAAGCAAACACCTGAGGTATATTCTATGAGGCATGGGCTGCAGATAAGTACTCGGGTACTCTGATGGGCTGGAGATAGGTACTCAGGTATTCTGATGGGCTGCATATAGGTACTCGGGTACTTTGATGGGCTGGAGACAGGTCATATGACGTTGGCCCGGATCGACGAAGGGTTCCTGCTAACGTAATTTTACAATGACTCGGTAAGGAAGGGGTTAACAATACCAATCCCCCTTAAACTGCTGAAAGCAGTCGCATCCATCCTCCACAAATTCATATGGAAAGGAAAAAGAGCGAGATGTGCAAAATCTGCACTCACTAGAAACAGATACATAGGAGGAGCAGGTATGCCAGATATAATGGACTACTATTGGGCTACACAAACACTGGGTTTATAGAGAAGAAACCCCCCTTTGGGTAGGAATAGAAGAAGCACAATCCCCTATTAAAAATCTTCGCCTACTACTCATAACCGACATATGGAGGAAGTGGGACCTTGACTCTCCTCCCTATCACAACGCAAGCTTCCCTTAAAGCATGGAGGCACCTATCCAAATCTCATAACTCATATGACCTACTAAAACATGTAACCCTTCATATCAATAGCTTAGAAGCCATGATTCCTATGCTGGACACTAAACCCCTTTTCGAAAGGGGTATTACAGAGGTCATACAGCTATATGATAAAGACCAAACTAAATCCATAGAATCCCTCATAAATGAACATAATTTACTCACAACAACATTATACACGATTATCCGCATAAAACACTTTCTCAACAGACACCCTCTAAGTTGTCTTCCCACACAACAAAAAGCATGGGACTTTTTCACATCAGAAACTTCCAAAGTTAAAGGAATATCCTTATTCTATAATATCTTGCAAAATTTAGCAACATTTACAAAGGCAAATTCAATGGAAAAGTGGGAAAGAGAACTCAGATGTCCGATATGTCCTGAACAATGGAAATCAACCTTCAATTCCATCATAAAGGCCTCTCATTGCAATGCCCACTGGGAATTAACCTTAAAAGTAACCAACAGATGGTACTACACACCATTCAGAATAGCAAAATGCTCCCCCTCAAACTCTCCAAATTGTTGTCGCAATTGTGGTCAAGTAGGAAACCTCATACATGTGCTATGGGAATGCCCAGCCCTTACTAGCTTTTGGAAACAAGTATTCCAACTTATCTCAAGTCCACAGGAATAATCACCTCCACATGTCTAAAACTCGCCATCCTAAATGTGGGAATTGACAACTTCCCTATAGAATACCGACAAGTGATCACACACATACTGTTAGCTGCTAGGTCATCGATGGTACAAAAATGGAAATCACAGTTAACCCCCAACTTATCAGAGGTGATTGCTATAGCAAACGTAAATAAAACGTATGAAAAACTACTAGCGATCAACTCAAGAACATATAAAAAGTTCCAGAAAGCCTGGGAGATATGGCCCAATGCCTAAAATCAGTAATTAATTATTATACCCATGTGATGCATAATACCAACTGATGTATATTGTATATTGACTTTGCTGAGACATTGATTATCTGTATTGACTATGGGGATTAAACTGTTATAAATAGTGATATAGGAATAGTTGCATAAAAACTTGACACTCAGACTAATCAAAACCTTGTTTTACTGTACTTACCCGGTGTGCTACTATGAATCCTCTTTCATATTTTGTACAATGTTATTGAAAAATAATAAAAATTAATTGATGAAAAAAAACCCTCCAAATTACCCCTTTTTGGAAAGTAGACACCACAAGCTATTTGCTAAGAGGCATATTGAGCCATTTGAATATTTTATTTTTTTGTCATTGAGTGATTGAAAAATGACAAAAACAATATTTACACAAAGTTGTCACTGAAATTATATATTTCCTGACACAAGCACGACAGCATATACGCATGGGCTGGCTCCTCCCCCACGCCCAGTTCCAGGATCCAGTTACACTATACAATCAAACACCTCCCACCAGGCAGCATTCTCCTTTTTTCCTCACTGCTCAGCTGGTTATACTGATGCCGAAAGGCAGAAATTTTTCTTTTTCCCTCACCTTGCCGGATTCATCTGGCCAACCGCGCAGGTTCAAACTCTCCTGCTAGCGACGCTCCCCACTGTACAGGGGGTAAATCTTCCTAGATGGGGGAGGCCCCCCCATGTTCCAGGGATTGGGGGGTGGCAGGCGGCTGGTCTCTAAGGATTGCTTCCTCATCATGTCTCCATGGATGTACTTTCAGTGGACTTCCTGTCGGCCATAAGGCATGGAGTTGGAAAGGCACCACATGGTGCACAAATCGATAGTATGCAGCTACAGTTATGTGATTATAAGTCTGCAGGTATATGCGATTAAGCTGCACGTCTAAGCAGAGATCACAAGGTGAAGACTGCTGTTTGGCCATGGTGTCAGTTCAGGCTATGGTTGTGTCTGCAGGACTGCTAATTATTAGGCTGATAACAGGTGTGCTGTGCTGTGCTGTGCTGTGCTGAACCTTTTCCATGAACTGAGCAAGGCTTGTCCCTGCAGGCTCCATGCAATGTGTTTATGATCTAATGCTTGGTTGTGGTAATATCCTCTACAGTACATTGTCTAAGGTAGGTAACCTACTAGTGCCAATTGTATGGGGTCTGTTAACCCTTACTGCTTTCCATGTGACTTATGAATGATGCAGCAGAACCAATAACTGACATATGTACTAACAGCTATTGCTTACATGTTAGTTTTATGCACAGATCCTGTGATTGTTAGCATCAATTCATGTCACTTTGGCTTGAGATTATACCACTAGTATTTTAGCTCAGGGGTGAACCAGAGACGATCAGCTTACATAGAGACCAGCCATGTTCACTAAGGTGAGGGCAGGTAAGTACATCTGAAAAAAAAAAAAAGAGTGCACAATATGGGCATATGGGTTGCAAAGCTCCCCAGCCCTCAACACCAGCACCGCTGCCGAGAGGGGCAAAAGCAACCTGATCCTTCAACAGAGACAGGCCCTCTTTAGCCCTAAAGGAGTCGCTATGGAGTTAACTGCCAGGAGAGGCAGACAAAGTAGAAACCCACTGCAAATCATCGTAGCAATATTGGGATTGTGGTGGCTGTGCGGCCGCTAAGATGCGATGCCAAGTTGCAGGCCAGAGACAGCAGAAAATGGGGCAGAGACTGCGAAGATCTAAGGTCTCCAATGGTTCGCCGGCGTGTCGGTGGTGTTAGGGTTATAACGATGCTACTAAACGTCACCCAAAGATGAAACAGACGGAGAGGACCGTCAATTGAGGTATCGCTGAGGAAATCCCGATTTCTCCCGGACAGAGACAACTTCCTAGTCCAACGAAAACGGGGAGAGCCGTCGCCACGACCACAACTCCCGACCCCTCGAAACGTTGGGTATACGGGTATAACACGTGAGAAAAAAAAAAAAAGTCT
>BLSH010215390.1:63189-75270 GCA_018402905.1 Glandirana rugosa | reverse complement strand
AAGGATGATATAAAGGAGGACATGGTGGAAGGATGATATAAAGGAGAACATGGTGGATGGATGACATAAAGGAGGACATGGTGGACGGATGACATAATGGAGAACATGGTGGACGGATGACATAAAGGAGGACATGGTGGAAGGATGACATAAAGGAGGACATGGTGGAAGGATGACATAAAGGAGGACATGATGGATGATATAAAGGAGGACATGGTGGATGATTGGCATAAAGGAGGACATGGTGGATGGATGATATAAAGGAGGACATGGTGGAAGGATGATATAAAGGAGGACATGGTGGATGGATGACATAAAGGAGGACATGGTGGATGGATGACATAAAGGAGGACATGGTGGATGATTGGCATAAAGGAGGACATGGTGGATGGATGACATAAAGGAGAACATGGTGGAAGGATGATATAAAGGAGGACATGGTGGATGGATGACATAAAGGAGGACATGGTGGATGGATGACATAAAGGAGGACATGGTGGATGGATGACATAAAGGAGGACATGGTGGATGATTGGCATAAAGGAGGACATGGTGGATGATTGGCATAAAGGAGGACATGGTGGATGGATGACAACTAAGAAATAACTGGCAGTTGTTACAAAAGCCACTGAAATTCTTAATTTCCACCAGAAGTTCCATTGCTGTAAATGTGCATTGCAGAGCAGCCAATGATGGACCTTGCTTTGTGCAGTGGTGGGCAGTCATGATGGAACAGGAAGGGGTCACCCCCAAACTGTTCCTACAAAGTTGGGACCATGAAATTGACCAAAATGCCTTGCTTTGCTGACGCCTTAAGAGTTCCCTTCACTGGAACTAAGGGGCCAAGCCCAACCACTGAAAAACAACCCCCACACCATAATCCCCCCTCCACCAAATGATTTGGACCAGTGCACAAAGCAAGGTCCATAAAGACATGGATGAGCGAGTTTGGGGTGGAGGAACCTGACTGGCCTGCACAGAGTCCTGACCTCAACCCGATAGAACACCATTGGGATGAATTAGATTGGAGACTGTGAGCCAAGCCTTCTCGTCCAACATCAGTGCCTGACCTCTGGAAGAACGGTCAAACATTCCCATAGACACTCCTAAACCTTGTGGACGGCCTTCCCAGAAGAGGTGAAGGTGTTATAGCTGCAAAGGGGGAGCCAACCCAATAGTGAACCCTACAGACTAAGACTGGGGATGCCATTAAAGTCCATGTGCGTGTAAAGGCAGGCGTCCCAATACTTTTGGTAATATAGTGTTATATATATATATACAAGAATCCTATACGTTCCCCCCTCTGATTACCGCAATGCACACAGTGAAGTGCGGTGTATCTAGCGATTTTTCCGCCTGATTTGCTCTCACAGATTTATTTTTCAGACAATCGTTTTCTCAGCGTCTCTCCCCAAAGCGCCGTTTGTGAAGCCGGAATAATTTTTTACGATGCGCCAAATACCGCGAATGATATAAAGAGCTTTAATAATAGGAGGGTGCGTCAGCCAGGACGGCGACGCTTGTAAATGTGCGTTTAATGATTCGGGATATTTATGTTTTAATAAAGAGATGGACTTTGTAGGATGATGATCCCGAGGTGCGAGCGATGGAAGCTGCGCGGGGGGCGCCATTCCCAGCGCGGGGGACGCACGAGTCGCATAACGAGACGTTCTGGGTGAGCAGATTTTCTATAGACGCCTCTCAGGTGATCCAGAATCTATTATTCACCATGCTTGGTACCGTGTGCGTCACCGAATGCCCAGAACCTCCGCCAAACATAACCAGATAACAATGAAGAGCCCATTAGAGGATTAAGCAGCTTTGGCTGCAATATTCACCTTCAGTCCAGAGATGTCCCCCGCAGCACTTTGTTCTGCCAGTGTGATGGCCATCATCATTCAACCCACTTCCTCTGAGCCCAGGTCACCCTGGAAACTCCTTTACCCTGTGACTAGACAGTGAAAGAAGAAGCAGTACACTGATGAGCTCATCTCCCTGCAACTCTGCTCTCTCCTCCTATCAGCGTGCTTCATGTCAGCACATGAAGTGATTGGCACCTTTCTCTCACACTGCAGCCCTGATGTGTAGAATTCATGGGGGGGGCGCTGTACATTTTAAAATAATTTTTTCCAATTCATTTTTTTTTTTTAATTTGCTGTGGGGGTGGGGGGATCCAGGCACAAAAGGGGGCGGGGCGGGGGCAGATGTGGGCCGCACAGGAAAGGGGATCGGTGTAGCAGAATGGGAGGACAATTACAGAACATTGCATTGTGTCTGTGTCTCTCCCTCCAGCAGCTGAAAGCCGATGGCAGGGGGAATGGGAGAAACCGGTTTTCAGCTGCTGGAGGGAGAGACACAGACACAATGCATTGTCCTCCATTCCCACCGCACCAATCCTCCTGCTGTCTGGGCCCCCCTGTGTGCCTGGGCCCTTTATAGGAGGGCCGGTGGTACCCCCACCTATCAGCGGCCCTGTGTACAGGGACTGATAGAGGCTGATAGCAGGGGTCACATTCAGGGACTGATAGAGGCTGATAGCAGGGGTCACATTCAGGGACTGATAGAGGCTGATAGCAGGGGTCACATTCAGGGATTGATAGAGGCTGATAGCAGTCACATTCAGGGACTGATAGTGGCTGATAGCAGGGGTCACATTCAGGGACTGATAGAGGCTGATAGCAGGGGTCACATTCAGGGACTGATAGAGGCTGATAGCAGGGGTCACATTCAGGGACTGATAGTGGCTGATAGCAGGGGACACATTCAGGGACTGATAGTGGCTGATAGCAGGGGTCACATTCAGGGACTGATAGAGGCTGATAGCAGGGGTCACATTCAGGGACTGATAGAGGCTGATAGCAGGGGTCACATTCAGGGACTGATAGTGGCTGATAGCAGGGGACACATTCAGGGACTGATAGAGGCTGATAGCAGGGGTCACATTCAGGGACTGATAGTGGCTGATAGCAGGGGACACATTCAGGGACTGATAGTGGCTGATAGCAGGGGACACATTCAGGGACTGCCACCGCTTGTGTAAAAACATAAATCGAATGAAGTATTAATGGTTACCGAGCCGCATTGCTTTGTGTTCTTTATTTCTGCCCAGAATTCAATTCAAAAGTAAAATGTTTTTGTGATTTTGCTGCAACATTTCTAATGTGAAGATCCCGCCAGTTACAGCGCTTCCTGTTGCGGGCTGACCGCACTAAGCCAGCGCCTTTGCAGCAACCAGGGAAGGCAATATATGAGCAGATTCAACTTCAGCTTTACTCCTCGTTCATCGGTGGCGGGCGCTCATAAGGGGCGCCCCCCTAATCCATGCGCCCGGCCCCTAATCTCCATGCAGGGCGCCGGACGCATGGATTTCAATGAAGTTTTTTTTTTATTTGAAGCGCCTGATTGGAGCCTGCGGCCATAATTGGCTTCAAGAAAGGGTGGGCACTGCCCCCTGAGCCCACCCACATGTGAGACAATAGCGAATGAATATATTCCCTATTGTCTTCCTGATTCTCCTGCCGGGCCAGCCAATCATGAAGCGGGTCCTGAGACCCGATTGGCTTGGAGTCCTGAGACCCGATTGGCTGGGAGTCCTAAGACCTGATTGGCCGGGAGGAGAAGCGACCACTGGGTCTCGGGGGAAGATGCAGGGGGGAATCTCCGACAAAGCCGCGACCTGGATGGGGTAAGTGTGCCAAAGCAGTGATCGGGGGGGTGGTTGTCAGTGAGGGGGCCAGGTTTGCCACCCCCCAAAAACAAATTGAGCACCAACCGCCACTCTCGTGCACAGAGTTTTACAGGCGTTTGAAGTTTTTGGGGTTTTTCTCGCCCCCTTACACATTCTGAAGAGGAGTGCGTGGGCTGAGAAATTGCACAAACGCACATAAATCGCTGGCATTGATTAATATTCTGGCCAATTAAATGCATGAATGGCAAGCGCGGGGATGCACATTAACGCGCTTGCAATAACGCGGTTTTACCGCACTTTTCCTGCTTTCTCCGGTGAGCGCTTTTATTGGAGCTTCTTGTGTCATGTGACCGTCATCTCCTCTCCTGAGCTCCTAGGTCAGGGGGCAGACAGCGATGCTGCATTGGCAGTGCCACTCCATACAAGAGCTGCTGCCAATCAAAACCCAACGAGGAGACCAGGGAGTGCGGTTGCCCATGACTACCATACTCTATGGTAATTTACTCTGCACAATGGGGTGACAACGCTACCACAGGAATCGTAGACTGGGACTACCGTTGTCACCGGAAGGAGAATCAGGAAGGATTTTGTAATTGTAATGTGCAGGTTTATAAATAAAGCTTGTGCGACATTCTGCCCAATGATATTATTTGGAAACACAATGACAGGTCCTCTTCATGATTCCCACTCCATTGTGTAACATGAAAGTCTCTGCCCATCCTCCGCTCCTCTCTCCAGCCCTCCGCAGACAATTTTACAATCAAGACTTTTTGTACTTCTGAAAAAAAAAAAAAAAAAAAAGGGTTCTCGTCGTTCCTCGACGTTTCCCGGCGAGACGCTCAATCACCGAGCGAATGGTGCCAATTTCACGAGTCCTTCAATCAGCCGTTCCTCCGAGGATTTTCCCTGCCAGTTACCCTACAAAAAAATCTTCAGCTCCGCCGATGAAAGGGAAGAATTCTCATTAAGTCATTAGAGGCTTTTTCTTCATATTTGGGGTGCAGAGCTATGGAGTGCGAGGTTTACAGAGAATGGCGGCTCTCAGCGCTTCAACACCGCGGAACGCAAAATGTCTCAAAGATTTCCTTTTCTGTGGAGAACGGATTTGTTTATTCAATACGGAGAACAGAGAAAGTGCGCTGCTCCCAACTACGACCTCCACCAAGAAGCCCAATCGTGGCGAAACGCGTATAAAGGGCGTGGCCTAAGGCGGGGACTGTGCTTGGAAGCCAGCTACAAACTTCATGGTCTGAGATCTACAGAGGGCGGCTTTAATCTTACAGAATAACTATAGGCAAAACTTATTTTATGTTAGTGTAGTGCCCCCCCCCCCCGTGAGGGGCGCAGGATGATGACTGCCCCCAAAGGTTGTCCTGAGCTTGCAAGTCTCCCGACACCTCTGACCACCCGACACCTCTGACCACCTGACACCTCTGACACCCCTGACACCTCTGACACCTCTGACAGCCCTGACACCCCTCACACCCCTGAAACCTCTGACACCCCTGACACCCCTGACACCTCTGACCACCCGACACCTCTGACACCCCTGACACCTCTGACACCTCTGACCACCCAACATCTCTGACACCCCTGACACCTCTGACACCTCTGACACCCCTGACACCCCTGACACCTCTGGCACCCCTGACACCTCTGACACCTCTGACACCCCTGACACCTCTGACACCCCTGACACCCCTGACATCTCTGACCACCCGACACCTCTGACACCCCTGACACCTCTGACCACCCAACATCTCTGACACCCCTGACACCTCTGACACCTCTGACCACCCAACATCTCTGACACCCCTGACACCTCTGACACCTCTGGCACCCCTGACACCTCTGACACCTCTGACACCCCTGACACCTCTGACACCCCTGACACCTCTGACCTCCGACATAATTCAAAGTAATAATGCAATCACCCAGACACCAGACTGTAGCAGTTGGCAATGGTGGATCTGTTCGCTCACTGGAGACTCTCCACGCTGTCTAGGTCGCAACACCGGCTCACATTCCCCAGAGCAGCTGAGTCCCTGCTCTAAGCTGAAGGCCGTGTTCCCCAGAGAAAGACTCCTGGCTCCTCAGACCACATATCCCACGGTCCTCTGCTCTCAGCTGTGGTCTCTGCTTGCTCTGCATTCAAGAGATGATGGCACAAGCTGAGCACTAGAGGGAAACCGGCTCACTGCAGCTGCTGTTACAGACTGTCTGACGATGACACAGGCAAAGTAGCCAGCACCTGGCTACATCCCCCCCCACTTGAAATCTTTGGTCCTCCAAAGAGGTAGAGACTTCACAAGGTATTATTCTAAATAGTAATTGTCAGTAAAGTTAACAAACAAATTATAACAACATCAGCCATAGCTCAAATTCAACAATTTGCATACTTCAGGATTTTTCTGAAACTATTTATATACACCTTCTGTTATCTCAAAGTCAGTCTGTTTACAGGCCAGGGATATTGCCATGGCCCACCCAGTAGTGTCAGTAGAGTCAAGGTCACCCCCTACCCAATGGACGGTAGTGGGGTCTGGCATTGGTTTTGGCCATTGTATGGTGGGTATTAGTCCATCCGAGTTTTCTCCTAGGACATCATAAGTAAGGCCCCTTTCACACGGGCATTCCGTTCAGATCCACCTGTCCGTTTTTCAGGTGGACCTGAATGGACGCCTCATTCTCCTCTATGGAGCGGCAGATGACATCCACCGCTCTCCAATCCGATTCGTGCTCCATAAAGTCAGGCGGAAGGAAACCCTATTTTTCCACCAGACAGTCCGTTGTCATTTCATTTTCCATACAGGAGAGCGGCGCTCTGACAGATCCGTCTCTGCACAGTTTGATCCCGCTGATCCCCGCTGAACAAATATGGACCCGCACATGGACACGTCCGTGTGAAAGGGGCCTTAGTCTCTTGGAAGGGTTTATGTTTCACCTCATTTGGACGGGAGAGAAGTCGTCAAGCACAGCGGTAGAGTCTAGGTCCAGATTTCCGGCACAGGTTAACTGCAGGGTTCCAAAGAGGGATTAACTGAATCGAATTCAGGGAATGAAGGTTCTGTAGCTTTGATATCCAGGTTTGTACAAACGTCCACGCCTGGTTAGCGGGATTTTAACTTCAGGAAAATAGTCCAATCTAGGTTGTGGTAAATCTTCATTGAAGCTAATCAGATCTTCCACACCCCCTTTATTAGATGGGCTAACTATCTTGATCTTAACTTTGCCAACCCTTTCAGGTAGAGGTAGAATTTCCATTCCTAGACATGAAGATCTCCTTCTCTCTTCCTCAACTGCATGAGGGCCAAAGTTTGTTTCTTGGGTTCAGGGCCACAGCCAGTAGGGCACAAACTCCTCCTCTTTGCTGTCTTCATCTTCCACTATCAGGCGTTTGCTCTGACTCTGCCGATGCAGCCGGGTTCTGAGGGTTGGTGATTCATTGCCCAGGGGGGTCGTTGTCTGAGGTACTCGGCTGGTATTGGAAAGGGGAAGCAAATGGTTCTGATGCCACATTTTTCCTTCAGGGTGGATTTGATACAATGGCAGCCAAGGAAATTGCTTGCAGATGATGTAAGGTTGGGGTCACCAGCGATCTGCTAACTTCCCACCCCTAGGTTCCTCAGGACACACAATCTCCCAGCTGAAGGGCTTGTATTTTCACTTACAGGTTGAAATTCCCTTTTCCTCTGTCCTCGAGCAGTAGCAATCTCTGCCGCTTTCTCATAAGACTGTTTTACATTTTTCCTCAGTCTATCAACATATCCTTTATAGGAAGCTAGGGAGGTGTGATCTGTGGACGTTCCAAAAGCCAGATCAACTGGTAGCTGGGACTCTCTTCAAAATATCAGTCTGTAGGGAGAGTACCCAATGGCATCATTCACCGCGCTGTTGTATGTATGGATGATGGCAGCAATATGGTTGCCCCAATGCTGCTTCTTCTCAGAAGGTAACGTTCCTCGCATGTTCAGTAAAGCACGGTTGAACCTCTTGGGCTTGGGCTTGGGGTCGCCCTGTGGGTAATATGGAGAGGTCTTGGATTTCTAAATGCCCAGCAACTAACGTAACTGGTGAACAAGTTTGCTCTCGAAGTCTCTGCCTTGATCACTTTGCATAGGCAAGCCATAATGCACGAATAACTTCACCGGTAAGACTTTCACCACTGTGGTGGCTTGTTGGTCCTTGGTGGGGTAAGCTTGAGGGTATGGGGTGAAATGGTTGGTCACCACCAAAACATTGCTTCTCCCACCAGCATCGGGTTCTAGGCACAGAACGTCAAGGAAAACTAGCTCCATAGACCCTTGACTTTGTAAACGTCCCATGGGTCCATCTTTGACTGGCAAGGTCTTCCTTTGGATGCACAGTAAACAGGAGTGACAGTAGCTCTCAACTTCAGTTCTCAATTAAGCCAATTGAATCTGTCTCTGACTAACTTAAAGGTCCTATCAGAGAACAGGCAGAATATGGAGAACATGGAGAACAGGGAGAACACAGAGAACAGGAAGAACAGAGAGAACATGGAGAACAGGGAGAACAGGGAGAACATGGAGAACATGGAGAACAGGGAGAACACAGAGAACAGGAAGAACAGAGAGGACAGAGAGAACATGGAGAACAGGGAGAACAGAGAGGACAGGGAGAACAGAGAGAACAGGGAGAACACAGAGAACAGGAAGAACAGAGAGGACAGGGAGAACTTGGAGAACATGGAGAACATGGAGAACACAGAGAACAGGAAGAACAGAGAGGACAGGGAGAACACAGAGAACATGGAGAACAGGGAGAACATGGAGAACAGGGAGGACAGGGAGAACACAGAGAACATGGAGAACACAGAGAACATGGAGAACACAGAGAACGTGGAGAACACAGAGAACGTGGAGAACAGAGAGGACAGAGAGGACAGGGAGAACACTGAGAACGTGGAGAACAGGGAGAACATAGAGAAAAGTGAAGGCTGCAGGAGAAGATTTCACAGGTGGATGGTGAATAGTAAAACCCATTAAAGAGAAACATAATAACATTAGAAGAGAAGGAATCCAATCTTCATCAAAGAGCAGAGAATACAATATTGTCTATTGAACGTTCCACTTCATTGTCAAATTGATTTTAATCACAAAAATGACCTTTATTATTACAGCGCGATCCCGTCCGTCATCAATTCTGATTGTTTGAAGGTTATCGGTATGAAAGTATTTATTGATTACATGACGCTGCCTGATAACATAATGATGGCTTGTGGAAATTCTCACTGTAATCTCTCTATCCATCCATCCATCCATCTATCCATCCATCTCTCTATCTATTCATCCATCCATCCATCCATCCATCTCCCTATCTATTCATCCATCCTTCTATCTACCATCTACCTCCCCTTTTGCCCTCTGGTTTATGATGTGTGGCCCTCAGCAGTCTATAGTGGGAACATTGATGAGGGTAATAGATCTCTACCAGCCTCATGTAACATCTTCCCAGTTCCATGTTGTAGTCTTCTGCAGCATCTCCCCAGCCAACAACGTACCCCCCCCCCCCCCCCCCCATGTCCTCACTCTCTGACCCTCATTTCCTCTATTAGCTCTGTAGTCTCTGACTGTCCTCTCAGCATTACATACTGTATATTGATAAGTGCTTGTAAAGCCTAAACATTTTTTACCTTAATCACTTGCCGACCACCTGCCGCAGTTATACTGCAGCAAGGTGGTTTGGCTGCACAAATCACTGTGCCAGTGCGGCAATTCGTGCCCTAGCTTTCTTGGGCATGCAGCGGGGAACGGGCCAGGAGCGCCGGCGGCGGACCCAAAAAGAGGAGGTTTCCGGCCGCTCTGTGCAATTCCAATTCAATCAATGTTTATGACATTCCATTCATAGATCCATAAATCAACCCATTTGTCCATCCCTCCAACTACCAATCCTTTCATTCATCCCTTCATCTACCAATCCTTTCATTCATCCCTCCATCTACCAATCCTTTCATTCATCCCTTCATCTACCAATCCTTTCATTCATCCCTTCATCTACCAATCCATTCATTCATCCCTTCATCTACCAATCCATTCATTCATCAGCCTTTCCACCCTTCCATCTACCAATCCCCCCATCCATCAGTGATTCCACCCTTCATCTGCCAATCCATCCATCCATCCATCCACCAATCAACCCTTCCATCTACCAATCCATCCTTCCATCAGCCTTTCCATCCATCCATCTACCAATCCTCTCATTCATTCCTTCATCTAACAATCCATCCATCTACCAATGCTTTCATTCATATTGGAAATACTTTTGCGCTACCAGTACAGAAAAAAATATGAAATCAAGCTGCCAGCACTACAAATTTCCCAAATTGCATTAACTATAGTCAATAATAAAGTGCAGCGCTAAATGAATAATATATACAGAAGGGAACCACATATATAAAAAGCAGAAGTGAAGGTGAAAGGTAGACTTGGTTTCAGCCTTGTCTACCCAATGTAGTGAACACACCCAATACACGTAATAATGTGTCCATTGGTGTAAACATAAATATTGAGTCCTTATCAAAAAATCCATATAAAAAATGATGATGAGAGTTCATAAAATGTCCTTCACCGTATGCAACACCCAATAAAGTGACTTGTGCTTCCACTAGGTCAGCATGCACTCTGCTCCTTCACCAATAATGATGGGCACTCCTAGCAGATGTAAGAAGTATGCATGCATAGGGAGTAAATATCCAAGGCAGTTGAGTGGACGTCCACGTCAGCACCTCAACCGTCCCGTCCTAGCGCCCGGCCACACTTCAAGGCTATGTACTTCACAGATAGGTCTCACAATGTGGGTGAAGGCATCAACCGAACTCACAGAGTACCTCAATGGGAATATGAAAAGACACTCCACATAGCGTAATACTGTTGATAAATGGTTGTGGTTCTGATTTGCTCAGCTCTCCTGTATATCTGCCGTAGGGCTGATCGCTCCCAGCTGAAACCAAGTCTACCTTTCACCTTCACTTCTGTATATATTATTCATTTAGCGCTGCACTTTATTATTGATTATAGTTTAATGCTTTCATTCATCCCTTCATCTACCAATCCATCCATCCATCCATCCATCCATCACCCTTTCCACCCTTCCATCTACCATCTTTAATTCATCCTTTCATCTTCTATCTCTCTGACCTTCCATTTATTCATCCATCTCTGCCTCCATCCCTCCTTCTACCAATCCTTGCATCCATCCATTCTTCATCCACCCGGTCTTTCTTTCTCTTTCTTTCTTTCTCCCACCCCCACATTCTGCTATCTAAACTAAATCTGGTAGAACAAAAATCTGTCCGAAAATTCTCAGAACATTCGGCCCTCATTCAAGAGGTTTCATTTGCTTTCAACACTTGATTTTGGAATGAATGGACTTTACCAAAAGAACACCGAGTCCACTGTTAGAAATTTGAACATTCGAGAAAAACTTTCCATTCAGGTCCTTTGAATTTTTTTGCTGCTGTGGTCAAAAATGAATGTTGATTTGGCCCTCATAATGATTAGAAAAGCTAAGGAACGTTCTTAGAACAAAGCTGAGCAAAATTCCATCGTGTATACCCAACTTATAGCCTGGCACACACCACCCCTTTCTCTTTTTCTTCGTTCAACTCAGCGGGCTGAACAAAAAAAACTGAAGAGTTCAGGAGGAGCCACTGTACTAACTATGCAATGTTAGTACAGCGATCTCCCCTACTGAGCTATTGTGTTCTGACAAGGGGACAACCCCCCCACCAGAACCCAATGGTTGGCCATTGGCTAAGAGCGCTGATTGGATGCCAATCAGCAGACCTTTTCCATACACACGGGCCAAATGTTGGCTGGTTTCTATTGAACCGACTTATGCCGCTTCGTATTCAGCCCTGTGTATCACCCTTTCCCTCAATGCCCTCTGGCCTAACCCCTGCTGCTGGCTGAGAGGTCAACACTGATAACAAAAATAATGTTGGTATTTGCCCCCCCCCATGTGACATCACCTGAGCCTGGATGTTAGCTAATCAGATCACTCCAAACTTCCTAGGAGGCCCCCGGCCCAGTCCTGCTCTCCCCCCTCCTCCAGTATATTACAGGTGGGGCCCTCTCCTCTCATCTCCCCTCCACTCCTCTCCTCTCCCCTCCTCTTCTCTCCTCTCCTCTCGTCTCCCCTCCTCTCCTCTCCTCGCCTCTCCTCTCCCCTCCCCTCCTCTCCACTCCTCTCCTCTCCTCTCCCCTCCTCTCCACTCCTCTCCTCTCCTCTCCTCTCCTCTCCTCTCCCCTCCTCTCCTCTCCACTCCTCTCCTCTCCTCTCCCCTCCCCTCCTCTCCACTCCTCTCCTCTCCCCTCCTCTCCACTCCTCTCCTCTCCTCTCGTCTCCCTCTCCTCTCCTCTCCTCTCCTC
>BLSH010215390.1:44360-54448 GCA_018402905.1 Glandirana rugosa | reverse complement strand
TCAGTGTTAGGATTAAGGCCAGTGTGAGGATTAGGGTCAATGTTTCGATTAGGGTCAGTGTTAGGATTAGGGTCGGGGTCAGGATTAGGGTCAGTGTCAGGATTAGAGTCAGGGTCAGGATTAAAGTCAGGGTCAGGATTAGAGTTGGGGTCAGGATTAGAGTAAAGGTCAGGATTAGGGTAAAGGACAGGATTAGAGTTGGGGTCAGGATTAGAGTCAGGGTCAGGATTAGGGTAAAGGTCAGGATTAGGGTCAGTGTCAGGATTAGAGTCAAGGTCAGGATTAGAGTCGGGGTCAGGATTAGGGTAAAGGACAGGATTAGGGTCAGTGTCAGGATTAGAGTCAGGGTCAGGATTAGGGAAAAGGTCAGGATTAGGGTCAGTGTCAGGATTAGAGTCAGGGTCAGGATTAGAGTCAGGGTCAGGATTAGGGTCAAGGTCAGGATTAGAGTCAGGGTCATGATTAGAGTCAGTGTTAGGATTAAGGCCAGTGTGAGGATTAGGGTCAATGTTTCGATTAGGGTCAGTGTTAGGATTAGGGTCAGGATTAGAATCGGGGTCAGGATTAGGGTAAAGGTCAGGATTAGGGTCAGTGTCAGGATTAGAGTCAGGGTCAGGATTAAAGTCAGGGTCAGGATTAGAGTTGGGGTCAGGATTAGAGTAAAGGTCAGGATTAGGGTCAGTGTCAGGATTAGAGCCAGGGTCAGGATTAAAGTCAGGGTCAGGATTAGAGTTGGGGTCAGGATTAGAGTCAGGGTCAGGATTAGGGTAAAGGTCAGGATTAGGGTCAGTGTCAGGATTAGAGTCAAGGTCAGGATTAGAGTCGGGGTCAGGATTAAAGTCAGGGTCAGGATTAGAGTTGGGGTCAGAATTAGGGTAAAGGTCAGGATTAGGGTCAGTGTCAGGATTAGAGCCAGGGTCAGGATTAAAGTCAGGGTCAGGATTAGAGTTGGGGTCAGGATTAGAGTCAGGGTCAGGATTAGAGTAAAGGTCAGGATTAGGGTCAGTGTCAGGATTAGAGCCAGGGTCAGGATTAAAGTCAGGGTCAGGATTAAAGTCAGGGTCAGGATTAGAGTCGGGGTCAGGATTAGGGTAAAGGTCAGGATTAGGGTCAGTGTCAGGATTAGAGCCAGGGTCAGGATTAAAGTCAGGGTCAGGATTAGAGTTGGGGTCAGGATTAGAGTCAGGGTCAGGATTAGGGTAAAGGTCAGGATTAGGGTCAGTGTCAGGATTAGAGTCAAGGTCATGATTAGAGTTGGGGTCAGGATTAGGGTAAAGGACAGGATTAGGGTCAGTGTCAGGATTAGAGTCAGGGTCAGGATTAGGGTAAAGGTCAGGATTAGGGTCAGTGTCAGGATTAGAGTCATGGTCAGGATTAGAGTCAGGGTCAGGATTAGGGTCAAGGTCAGGATTAGAGTCAGGGTCATGATTAGAGTCAGTGTTAGGATTAAGGCCAGTGTGAGGATTAGGGTCAATGTTTTGATTAGGGTCAGTGTTAGGATTAGGGTCAGGATTAGAATCGGGGTCAGGATTAGGGTAAAGGTCAGGATTAGGGTCAGTGTCAGGATTAGAGTCAGGGTCAGGATTAGAGTCAGGGTCACGATTAGAGTCAGTGTTAGGATTAGGGTCAATGTCAGGATTTTAGAACGGCCTGAAGAAGGGGCGTAGGCCTCGAGAACGCGTCGCCGGAAGTTCATCATCGCATGGACCAGCCGGAACCGGAAGGGACGTAAACTGAAGCCCAGCAAGCGTCAGAGACCACTGACGTTCACCTGACATCGGATTGGAGCCTGACACAGCCTTCCTCCTCCCCTGGATTAGCTGGAGATGTCAGGACACTGCCATGCCATTATCTCATCACCGTTTAGCCAGAGAGCGTCCCACGCACTTCCGGTTTTACTTGAAGGAACGACCGTAATTTCCGGGTCTGAGCGCCTGACTCCTCATTTTGCATAGTAAGTGCTCATTACTTTGTGTCTTTTTTACACATTGGAGTTTCCCTTTTCCATGTGATCCGTGGGCACTCACTGGACTGTGCCGCATTCTCCGGGATTTGAGCCCTCCTCATCCTCAGCAGAGGGGTTGGTGAATGGGGTTAGGGAAGGGAGCTCTCCATTTGCTCCACCTTCCCCCCACCCCCTCCACAGACGAGCAGCCTGTTCCCAAACTTTCGGACTCCTGATAACATCTGCTATTTATTTACAGCAAATCACCGCATGATTCACCTTTGGTTTTGAGCATTCATGTTGTGTTAAGACTATAAGTATTTCTTGGCTCACTAGCCACACATTTACATCACAGCGCCACACCCACGTGAACCCCTTCCTTTGTTTACATATCTGGGGGTTCCCAGGCTTTGTGGGGGCAGCAGTCACAGTTATCTTTGTTTACCTTTGAGGATATAGCAGCGCCATGCCACTTTTTTTCCTCCTTTTTGATCACAGTGTTAGGATTAAGGTCAGGATTAAAGTCGGGGTCAGGATTAGGGTCAGTGTTAGGATTAAGGTCAGGATTAGGGTCAGTGTCAGGATTAGGGTCAGGATTAGGGTCAGTTTCAGGATTAGAGTCAGTGTTACGATTAGGGTCAGTGTTAGGATTAGGGTCAGTGTCAGGATTTGGGTCAGTGTCAGGATTAGGGTCAATGTTAGGATTAGGGTCAGTGTTAGGATTAGGGTGAGTGTCAAGATTAGTGTGATGGTTAGGGTCAGTGTTAGGATTAAGGCCAGTGTTAGATTTAAGGTCAGTGTTGGGATTAGGGTCAGGGTAAGGATTAGGGTCAGGATTAGGGTCAGTGTTAGGATTAGGGTCAGTGTTAGATTTAGGGTCAGGATTAGGGTCAGTGTTAGGATTAGGATAAAGGTCAGGATTAAGGTTAGTGTTAGGATTAGGGTCAGTGTTATAATTAGGGTCAGGGTCAAGATTAGGGTCAGGATTAGAGTCAGGGTCAAGATTAGGGTCAGTGTTAGCATTGGGGTCAGGGTCAGGATTAGATTAAGTGTTAGGATTAGGGTCAGGATTAGGGTTAGTGTTAGGATTAGGGTCAGTGTCAGGATTTGGGTCAGTGTCAGGATTAGGGTTTGTGTTAGATTTATGGTCAGAATTAGGGTTAGTGTTAGGATTAGGGTCAGTGTTAGGATTAGGGTCAGTGTCAGGATTAGAGTCAGTGTTACGATTAGGGTCAGTGTTAGGATTAGGGTCAGTGTCAGGATTTGGGTCAGTGTCAGGATTAGGGTCAATGTTAGGATTAGGGTCAGTGTCAAGATTAGTGTGATGGTTAGGGTCAGTGTTAGGATTAAGGCCAGTGTTAGATTTAAGGTCAGTGTTGGGATTAGGGTCAGGGTAAGGATTAGGGTCAGGATTAGGGTCAGTGTTAGGATTAGGGTCAGTGTTAGATTTAGGGTCAGGATTAGGGTCAGTGTTAGGATTAGGATAAAGGTCAGGATTAAGGTTAGTGTTAGGATTAGGGTCAGTGTTATAATTAGGGTCAGGGTCAAGATTAGGGTCAGGATTAGAGTCAGGGTCAAGATTAGGGTCAGTGTTAGCATTGGGGTCAGGGTCAGGATTAGATTAAGTGTTAGGATTAGGGTCAGGATTAGGGTTAGTGTTAGGATTAGGGTCAGTGTCAGGATTTGGGTCAGTGTCAGGATTAGGGTTTGTGTTAGATTTATGGTCAGAATTAGGGTTAGTGTTAGGATTAGGGTCAGTGTTAGGATTAGGGTAAGGATTAGAGTCAGGTTCAGGATTAGGGTCAGTGTTAGGATTGGGATTAGTGTTAGGATTAGGGTCAGTGTCAGGATTTGGGTCAGAATTAGGATTAGGGTTAGGTTTGGAGTCAGTGTTACAATTAGGGTCAGGATTAGTGTCAGTGACATGATTTGGGTCAGGACTAGGGTCAGTGACATGATTTGGGTCAGGATTAGGGTCAGTGTTAGGATTGGGGTCGGTGTTAGGAATGGGTCAGGATTGAGGTCAGTGCTAGGATTAGGGTCAGGGTCAGGATTAAGGTCAGCGTTAGGATTGGGAGTCAATGTTAATATTAGGGTCAGGATTAGGGTCAGTGTCAGGATTTGGGTCAATGTTAGGATTAGGGTCAGGGTCAGGATTAGGGTTAGTGTTAGGATCAGGGTCAGGATTAGGGTCAGGGCCAGGATTAGGGTCAGTGTTAGGATTAGGGTCAGGATTAGGGTCAGTGTTAGTATTAGGGCCAGGGTCAGGATTAGGGTCAGTGTTAGGATTAGGATCAGGGTCAGGATTGGGGTATGTGTTAGGATTAGGGTCAGGATTAGGGTCAATGTTAGGATTAGGGTCAAGATTAGGGTCAGTGTCAGGATTTGGGTCAGTTAGGGTCAGTGTGAGGATTAGGGTCAGTGTTAGCTTTAGGGTCAGGATTAGGGTCAGTGTTAGGATTAGGGTAAAGGTCAGGATTAGGGTTAGTGTTAGGATTTGGGTCAGTGTTAGATTTAGGGTCAGGGTCAGGATTAGGGTCAGTGTCAGGATTAGGGTCAGTGTCAGGATTTGGGTCAGTGTCAGGATTTGGGTCAGTGTCAGGATTAGGGTCAGGGTCAGGATTAGGGTCAGTGTCAGGATTAGGGTCAGTGTCAGGATTTGGGTCAGTGTCAGGATTAGGGTCATTGTCAGGATTTGGGTCAGTGTTAGATTTAGGGTCAGGGTCAGGATTAGGGTTAGTGTTAGGATTTGGGTCAGTGTTAGGATTAGGCTCATTGTCAGGATTTGGGTCAGTGTTAGATTTAGGGTCAGGGTCAGGATTAGGGTCAGTGTCAGGATTAGGGTCAGTGTCAGGATTTGGGTCAGTGTCAGGATTAGGGTCAGTGTCAGGATTAGGGTCAGGGTCAGGATTAGGGTCAGTGTCAGGATTAGGGTCAGTGTCAGGATTTGGGTCAGTGTCAGGATTTGGGTCAGTGTCAGGATTAGGGTTAGGGTCAGGATTAGGGTCAGTGTCAGGATTAGGGTCAGTGTCAGGGTTAGGGTCAGTGTCAGGATTTGGGTCAGTGTCAGGGTTTGGGTCAGTGTTAGGATTAGGGTAAGGGTCAGGATTTGGGTCAGTGTCAGGATTAGGGTCAGTGTCAGGATTTGGGTCAGTGTCAGGATTAGGGTCAGTGTCAGGATTTGGGTCAGTGTCAGGATTTGGGTCAGTGTTAGGATTAGGGTAAGGGTCAGGATTTGGGTCAGTGTTAGGATTAGGGTCAGTGTCAGGATTTGGGTCAGTGTTAGGATTAGGGTAAGGGTCAGGATTAGGGTCAGTGTCAGGATTTGGGTCAATGTTAGGATTTGGGTTTTTCCATTACTCTGCTCCCTTCTCCTATCAGCATGCTCCTTGCACTACAGAACAACCAATCAGCACTTTGTGCTGCTTCTCCCTTGCCCCTTACTTAGCTCTGCTGTGTTAGTGATGATGCCGAGGGTTAGGGTCCTTCCCCTGAGGAGTACCGCTGAATGCAGAGCGGCGCTGATTTCTGTATCGGCTGCTCTGTGCCCACCTGATTCCCCTCTCCCCCATACTGTGCCCTCCTAATCCCAGTACTGTGCCTTCCTGCCCCCCCCCATATTGTGCCCTTCTGATCCCAGTACTGTGCCCCCCTGATTCCCCTCTCCCCCATACTGTGCCCTCCTAATCCCAGTACTGTGCCCTCCTGACCCCCCCCCCCCATATGTGCCCTTCTGATCCCAGTACTGTGCACTCCTGATCCCAGTATTGTGCCTTCCTTATCCCCCCCATACTGTGCCCTTCTGATCCCAGTACTATGCCCTCCTGACCCCCCATACTGTTCCCTTCTGACCCCCCATACTGTGCCCTCCTGACCCCCCCATACTGTGCCCTCCTGACCCCCCCATACTGTGCCCTTCTGATCCCAGTACTGTGCCCTTCTGACCCCCCATACTGTGCCCTTCTGACCCCCCCATACTGTGTCCTTCTGACCAGGGTCGTCTTTAACGCAGGGCAAATGGGACAGCTGCCCAGAGCCCAATCATTGTTGGGGGGCCCCAAAGCAGCTGCCAAGTGAGCTTGTGCTGCTGCCCGCCGGAGTTCCGCCGCTTGTTGGCTGATCACTATTGTCAGTTGTAAATACAGGAGCTCTGCTCTGTCAGCGGGCAGATCCCTCTCTGCTCTACACATCAATCTCTATGGGAGAGCAGAGGAGTGAGGGGGGCAGGGAATGTGCGCAGGGCACAACCTCCCCATGAAGATGGCAGCCTGCATGGACGTCTTGTAAGTTCAGCTGCTTCTGTAGCTGTGAGGTATTGAAGATGCTGGGAGAGGATTTGGGGAGCTCTACAATGGAGGGGGAAGAGGGAGGACGGGGGGTGTGAGCTCTGAACTGGAATCTGGAATTTCCACAGCCCTCAACCCTGCACTCTGTACAAAGCACACCCCTCAGACCTGCACTCTGTACAAAGCACACCCCTCAGACCTGCACTTTGCACATCACACCCCTCAGACCTGCATTCCGTACATAGCACACCCCTCCATACATAACGCACCTCTCAACCCTGCATTCCGTACATAGCACACCCCTCCATACATAACGCACCTCTCAACCCTGCATTCCATACATAGCACACCCCTCCATACATAACGCACCTCTCAACCCTGCATTCCGTACATAGCACACCCCTCCATACATAACGCACCTCTCAACCCTGCATTCCGTACATAGCACACCCCTTAAACCTGCATTCCGTACATAACACACCTCTCAAACCTGCATTCCGTACATAGCACACCTCTCAACCCTGCATTCCGTACATAGCACACCCCTTAAACCTGCATTCCGTACATAACGCACCTCTCAAACCTGCATTCCGTACATAGCACACCCCTTAAACCTGCATTCCGTACATAGCACACCCCTCAAACCTGTATTCCGTACATAGCACACCCCTTAAACCTGCATTCCGTACATAGCACACCCCTCAAACCTGTATTACGTACATAACACACCTCTCAAACCTGCATTCCATACATAGCACACCCCTCAAACCTGCATTCCGTACATAACGCACCTCTCAACCCTGCACTTTGCAGGTAGCGCACCCCTCAACCCTACACTCTGTAAATAGTGCACTCCTCAACCCTACACTCTGTAAATAACGCACCCCTCAACCCTACACTCTGTAAATAATGCACCCTTCAACCCTATACTCTGTAAATAGTGCACCCCTCAACCCTGTACTCTTTATGTAGTGCATTCCCCAACCTTGCACTCTTTATGTAGCGCACCCCTCAACCCTGCACCCTGTACGTAGTGCACCCCTCAACCCTACAAGCCTTACATAGTGCACCCTCAACCCAGCACTGTGCATGTAGTGCACCCCTCAACCCTGCACTCTTTATGTAGCACAACTCTCAACCATGCACTCTGTATGTTGCTCACTCCTCAACCCTGCACTCTGTATGTAGCTCACCCCTCAACCCTGCACTCTGTATGTAGCACACCACTCAACCCTGCAGTCTGCACATAGCTCACCCCTAAACCACGCACTCTGTATGTAACTCAACCCAGCACTCCGTACGTAGCTCACTCCTTAACTATGCAATCTGTACATAGCACACTCTTCAACCCTGCACTCTATGTAGTGCAGTCCAGAACCCTGCAGTCTGTATATAGTGCACTCCTGAAATCCTGGTTTATAACAATGCCTCACTATTAGTGCAGTTTAGCCACACTCTCAATTTGATGCAGAGGTAATGATGTGCAGTAACCTCTAACAACCAACCAGTGAGCAATAATGATGCGCCGCTGCCTCTAGCAACCAATCAGTTTGCAGTAATGATGTGCTGTAATCTCTAGCAACCAATCAGTTTGCAGTAATGATGTGCCGTAATCTCTAGCAACCAATAAGTGAGCGGTAAGGATGTGTAGTAACCTCTAGTAACCATCAGCAAGCAGAAATAATGTGATCTAACTTCTAGCAACCAGTCAGTGAGTGGCAATGATATGCTGCAACCTCTGGCAACCAGTTGCAATCTCTGCTTGATCTGCTGCAGTAAACTGATTTTGAGTCTAGCTGCTATTTAATGTATGTCTCAGCATTCAGGAACCCAAGAAAATGTTTGCCCAGGGTCCAACCAATATTAAAGACGGCCCTGCTTCTGACATCCCCCCACTGTGCCCTTTGTATTGGTTAGTCTTTGATTTATTTATCAATTTTATTGAAAATACTAATAAATATATGTTTAATTCTATCACCTATATATACTGTAATTCTTGAGAGTAGGTGTGTCAGCTGGGCAGACTGGGAGGGGTTGATGGGGCTATTAGGACGGCTCTGACACAACTGGGAGACATTTGTCACCATAGACCAGTAAACATCGACCTCCATGGCGGGGTCACCGAGGATCATTGGACTGAAAGCTGAAGAAACAATGAAAAAATGACAGCAACCTGTTAAAGCTTTTATTATTGTTTAGTGATTTAATGTACAATGTTTCATATTGAACTGAGAAAAGAAACATTTTTTATTGCTGATTATAACATCTATCCAGAATCTGTATCCATCTACACAGGAAGCCTGTACTACTGTAGAATCCATCTACACAGGAAGACTGTACTCCTGTAGAATCCATCTACACAGGAAGACTGTACTCCTGTAGAGTCCATCTACACAGGAAGACTGTACTCCTGTAGAAACCATCTACACAGGAAGACTGTACTCCTGTAGAATCCATCTACACAGGAAGACTGTACTCCTGTAGAATCCATCTACACAGGAAGACTGTACTCCTGTAGAATTCATCTACACAGGAAGACTGTACTCCTGTAGAGTCCATCTACACAGGAAGACTGTACTCCTGTAGAAACCATCTACACAGGAAGACTGTACTCCTGCAGAATCCATCTACACAGGAAGACTGTACTCCTGTAGAATCCATCTACACAGGAAGACTGTACTCCTGTAGAATCCATCTACACAGGAAGACTGTACTCCTGTAGAATCCATCTACACAGGAAGACTGTACACCTGTAGAATCCATCTACACAGGAAGACTGTACACCTGTAGAATCATCTACACAGGATGACTGTACTCCTGTAGAATCCATCTACACAGGAAGACTGTACTCCTGTAGAATCCATCTACACAGGATGACTGTACTCCTGTAGAATCCATCTACACAAGAAGACTGTACTCCTGTAGAGTCCATCTACACAGGAAGACTGTACTCCTGTAGAATCCATCTACACAGGAAGACTGTACTCCTTTAGAATCCATCTACACAGGAAGACTGTACTCCTGTAGAATCCATCTACACAGGAAGACTGTACACCTGTAGAATCCATCTACACAGGAAACTGTACTCCTGTAGAATCCATCTACACAGGAAGACTGTACTCCTGTAGAATCCATCTACACAGGAAGACTGTACTCCTGTAGAATCCATCTACACAGGAAGACTGTACTTCTGTAGAATCCATCTACACAGGAAGACTGTACTCCTGTAGAATCCATCTACACAGGAAGACTGTACTCCTGTAGAATCCATCTACACAGGAAGACTGTACTAATGTAGAATCCATCTACACAGGAAGACTGTACTTCTGTAGAATCCATCTACACAGGAAGACTGTACTCCCGTAGAATCCATCTACACAGGAAGACTGTACTCCTGTTACGTACCTGACGGTGGAGTCTGTCTTGTGCAGGGAACAACCGCTCTTGCGCACCCGATTCAAGGACCCCTGGTAGTGTAGACAGAGGCCCGAGAGTGCGGGACATGCTGGTAAGAGGACAAACGTGCTGGACGACCTTAGAGTGATGTTGTAGACACTGGTAGGTCGGGAGCACGGTAGGGCGTGAGAGCCCGGAGACAGATGTGATGGTCCCCAGGAACTTAGCCCACGCGTTCTCGCCAACAAGGGACGTGTTCTGTCTGAGGTGGCAGTCCATGCATTGTCCTCATGTCAGAAGGACACATCTACCTAAGATGCCCTCATGTCAGAAGGACACATCTACCTAAGATGTCTTCATGTCAGAAGGACACATCTACCTAAGATGTAATCATGTCAGAAGGACACATCTACCTAAGATGTCCTCATGTCAGAAGGACACATCTACCTAAGATGTCCTCA
>BLSH010215390.1:28266-39221 GCA_018402905.1 Glandirana rugosa | reverse complement strand
GGATGACTGTACTCCTGTAGAATCCATCTACACAGGAAGGCTGTACTCCTGTAGAATCCATCTACACAGGATAACTGTACTCCTGTAGAATCCATCTACCCAGGAAGACTGTACTCCTGTAGAATCCATCTACACAGGATGACTGTACTCCTGTAGAATCCATCTACACAGGAAGACTGTACTCCTGTAGAATCCATCTACACAGGAAGACTGTACTCCTGTAGAATCCATCTACACAGGAAGACTGTACACCTGTAGAATCCATCTACACAGGAAGACTGTACTCCTGTAGAATCCATCTACACATGAAGACTGTACTCCTGTAGAATCCATCTACACAGGAAGACTGTACTCCTGTAGAATCCATCTACACAGGAAGACTGTACTCCTGTAGAATCCATCTACACAGTAAGACTGTACTCCTGTTGAATCCATTTACACAGGAAGACTGTACTCCTGTAGAATCCATCTACACAGGAAGACTGTACTTCTGTAGAATCCATCTACACAGGAAGACTGTACTCCTGTAGAATCCATCTACACAGGAAGACTGTACTCCTGTAGAATCCATCTACACAGGAAGACTGTACTCCTGTAGAATCCATCTACACAGTAAGACTGTACTCCTGTAGAATCCATTTACACAGGAAGACTGTACTCCTGTAGAATCCATCTACACAGGAAGACTGTACTCCTGTAGAGTCCATCTACACAGGATGACTGTACTCCTGTAGAATCCATATACACAGGGTGACTGTACTCCTGTAGAATCCATCTACACAGGAAGACTGTACTTCTGTAGAATCCATCTACACAGGAAGACTGTACTTCGTTAGAATCCATCTACACAGGAAGACTGTACTCCTGTAGAGTCCATCTACACAGGAAGACTGTACTCCTGTAGAGTCCATCTACACAGGAAGACTGTACACCTGTAGAATCCATCTACACAGGATGACTGTACTCCTGTAGAATCCATCTACACAGGAAGACTGTACTCCTGTAGAGTCCATCTACACAGGATGACCGTTCTCCTGTAGAGTCCATCTACACAGGAAGACTGTACTCCTGTAGAATCCATCTACACAGGAAGACTGTACTCCTGTAGAATCCATCTACACAGGAAGACTGTACTCCTGTAGAGTCCATCTACACAGGATGACTGTACTCCTGTAGAATCCATCTACACAGGAAGACTGTACTCCTGTAGAATCCATCTACACAGGAAGACTGTACTCCTGTAGAATCCATCTACACAGGAAGACTGTACTCCTGTAGAATCCATCTACATAGGGAGACTGTACTCCTGTAGAATCCATCTACACAGGAAGACTGTACTCCTGTAGAATCCATCTACACAGGATGACTGTACTCCTGTAGAATCCATCTACACAGGAAGACTGTACTCCTGTAGAATCAATCTACACAGGATGACTGTACTCCTGTAGAATCCATCTACACAGGGTGACTGTACTCCTGTAGAATCCATCTACACCGGAAGACTGTACTCCTGTAGAATCAATCTACACAGGAAGACTGTACTCCTGTAGAATCCATCTACACAGGATGACTGCACTACTGTAGAATCCATCTACACAGGATGACTGTACTCCTGTAGAATCCATCTAAACAGGAAGGCTGTACTCCTGTAGAATCCATCTACACAGGATAACTGTACTCCTGTAGAATCCATCTACCCAGGAAGACTGTACTCCTGTAGAATCCATCTACACAGGATGACTGTACTCCTGTAGAATCCATCTACACAGGAAGACTGTACACCTGTAGAATCCATCTACACAGCAAGACTGTACACCTGTAGAACCCATCTACACAGGAAGACTGTACTCCTGTGGAATCCATCTACACAGGATGACTGTACTCCTGTAGAATCCATCTACACAGGAAGACTGTACTCCGGTAGAATCCATCTACACAGGAAGACTGTACTCCTGTAGAATCCATCTACACAGGAAGACTGTACTCCTGTAGAATCCATCTACACAGGAAGACTGTACTCCTGTAGAATCCATCTACACAGGAAGACTGTACTCCTGTAGAGTCCATCTACACAGGAAGACTGTACTCCTGTAGAGTCCATCTACACAGGAAGACTGTACACCTGTAGAATCCATCTACACAGGAAGACTGTACTCCTGTAGAATCCATCTACACAGGAAGACTGTACTCCTGTAGAATCCATCTACACAGGAAAACTGTACTCCTGTAGAATCCATCTACACAGGATGACTGTACTCCTGTAGAATCCATCTACACAGGATGACTGTACTCCTGTAGAATCCATCTACACAGGAAGACTGTACTCCCGTAGAATCCATCTACACAGGATGGCTGTACTCCTGTAGAATCCATCTACACAGGATGACTGTACTCCTGTAGAATCCATCTACACAGGATGACTGTACTCCTGTAGAATCCATCTACACAGGAAGACTGTACTCCTGTAGATTCCATCTACACAGGAAGACTGTACTCCTGTAGAATCCATCTACACAGGAAGACTGTACTCCTGTAGAATCCATCTACACAGTAAGACTGTACACCTGTAGAATCCATCTACACAGGAAGACTGTACTCCTGTAGAATCCATCTACACAGGAAGACTGTACTCCTGTAGAATCCATCTACACAGGAAGACTGTACTCCCGTAGAATCCATCTACACAGGATGGCTGTACTCCTGTAGAATCCATCTACACAGGATGACTGTACTCCTGTAGAATCCATCTACACAGGATGACTGTACTCCTGTAGAATCCATCTACACAGGAAGACTGTACTCCTGTAGAATCCATCTACACAGGATAACTGTACTCCTGTAGAATCCATCTACACAGGATGACTGTACTCCTGTAGAATCCATCTACACAGGAAGACTGTACTCCTGTAGAATCCTTCTACACAGGAAGACTGTGCTCCTGTAGAATCCATCTACACAGGAAGACTGTACTTCTGTAGAATCCATCTACACAGGAAGACTGTACTCCTGTAGAATCCATCTACACAGGAAGACTGTACTCCTGTAGAATCCATCTACACAGTAAGACTGTACACCTGTAGAATCCATCTACACAGGAAGACTGTACTCCTGTAGAATCCATCTACACAGGAAGACTGTACTCCTGTAGAATCCATCTACACAGGAAGACTGTACTCCCGTAGAATCCATCTACACAGGAAGACTACTCCTGTAGAATCCATCTACACAGGAAGACTACTCCTGTAGAATCCATCTACACAGGATGACTGTACTCCTGTAGAATCCATCTACACAGGAATACTGTACTCCTGTAGAATCCATCTACACAGGATGACTGTACTCCTGTAGAAACCATCTACACAGGAAGACTGTACACCTGTAGAATCCATCTACACAGGAAGACTGTACTCCTGTAGAATCCATCTACACAGGAAGACTGTACTCCTGTAGAATGCATGCAGAATGACTGTACTCCTGTAGAATCCATCTACACAGAATGACTGTACTCCTGTAGAATTCATGTAGGATGACTGTACTCCTGTGGACAGGTAAGGCTGTTTTCGGGGTCCTCCTGGGACGCAGGCGGTCTCTTGTCACGGGGGATTCGCTGATTTATGGAAGATGAAGTCGCAGGAACTGAGTGACAGGAGATTTTCGTGGTCACAGCACCGCTGAGTCTGATGCTTTTACCTGACTGGGTCATACAAAGTGACGCGCGGTTTCTCCCCGCCGCCGCCAGGAGCCGTCCCCTCGGGTTATCTGATGAACGTGAAGCTCAGTGGTTAGGAAAGCAATTTTACAAGTCCAGAAAAAGCTGCAAATCTCTGAGGCTTGAATGGTGGGGCTGCAAATCCAAGCCGCAGAAACAACGAGAGGTGCAAAGGGAAATCATCTTCCCTTAAAGCTCAACTCATCATTAAAGTGGAAGTAAACCCTCCATATACCCAGTGCAGTGACCGGCCTCAGGTGATGCACAGAAATAAAACAAATCCTCCTACATGAGTTGTACCTGTTTATCTGCCATATTCTCTCTTCTACAACTGTACAACGTCCAGAATATATACAACTTGTCTGAGCTGTCAGAAAGCAGGGGGCGGAGAGCTGAAGTTACGCACTGTACAAGAGCTCTGAGAGCTGATTGGAGACACACCTCCCCCTCCTGTCACACAGGAACAGAGCTGAGGCTTTCAATCACAGGCTGTGTGCTGGAGCTCCCTCCCCTGTCACCTTTTACCTCTTGGTGTTAGAAAAACTTGTCAGAAGTGATTCATGCTGATAGCAGAGGAAGGAGGGGGGAGAAGGAGGAGGGGGGAGGGGGGAGGAGGAGGGAAGAGGAGACTCATGCAGATAACAGAGGACGGGGGGGAGGCGGGAAGGGGGAGGACAGAGGAAGAAGGAGGGAAGGGGGGAGGGAAGAAGGAGGGGAGAGGGGAGGAGAGAGGAAGAAGGAGGGAAGGGGGGGAAGGAGGGTGGGGGAGGAGGAGGAGAGGGGGGGAGAGAGGAAGAAGGAGGGAAGAGGGGAGGAGGAGGGGGGAGGAAGGAGGAGGAGGAGGGAGGAGTCTCATGCAGATAGCAGAGGAAGGAAGCAACAGAGAGAAATGACACTTAGTGCTCTGGACTGGGGTAAGTACACACTATAGAGGAATATGCTTTGTTCAGATTTCATGTCTGAAGTTTACAACCACTACCCCCTACAGGTGTATTGTGACCCACGGTTCAGGAGCTGTCAGTGTAAGCTCTCACTCTTGTATCTGTGTGTATAACTGTTAGTTTTTAGTTATTATACAAAACAATAATAATGAGAATAAAGATGAAAGTCAATATTGGGTCTCTCTCATCCCACCATAGGACTCCATGGATGTGCGGCACCAGGGATCTTTCCTCTCTGCTATCCAGCGCTGCTCCTCTTCCAGGTTGATTGACGCCCGGTGACATTAAAGCTACTTCCTGTGATCTCTGGGTGTCATGGACCCGCCCCCTGGTGGCATGTCAGGGAAGGGCCAGCAGGGGGCTGTACATAACTTCACAGCACCCGGCCTCAGTACTCCTCTGCAGAGCCCTCAGTCAGTGGCGGCTGGTGGTGTTTTATTTTTGGGGGGGGCGGCGGCAAACAATCCACCGCCTACAGGGTCATGGATGGCATCCACCCCCTGGGTTGGTCAGTCAGTAGTGGGGGCCCCGCACTTACCCCATCTCGCTGGCAGCGCTCCGGGCAGTGGGAAGCTTCTCCCTGGGCTGTGGGCGGCTGCTTCCTCGCTTCCCTGCGTCTCCTCCCTCTTCCTCCTCCTGGCAGCCAATCTGATTGCATCTCCTTTTGGCCAATCCGACGACAGGTCTCAGACCCGTTTCCTGATTGGCCGGGAGGAGAATCAGTGGGACAATGGCGAATATTTATAGTCACACAACTGGGTGAGCTCACCCTTTTTTTTTAACCCAATTAGAGCCTCGGGCTTTTATAAAAAAAAAACCCCATTGAAATTCATGCGTCTGGCGCCCTGCATGTAGATGAGGGGACCAGATGCATGGATTGGGGGGCACCCCCTATAGGCGAGCCACCACTGCACCTCAGTCCTGATGCAAGCAGTGGGAGGAGTTATGCAAATATCACAATGCCTTGACAGGTGGGTGTCAGTTTGGAGGAGTGGGCGTTCCTGGGCAGGCTTTGCATCGGTAACGCCCACATGTGATGCTGAACCTCCATGATTGACAGGAAAGAAGTAGAAAAGCAAGGATGATGGGACTTTAAAGGCACTTTATTCAAAGATCAATCAAAGATTTATATAAAAAGGGTCAATTTTATTGAAACATTTATATAAAACCATAAAAAGGATTTCGTTATTCTACCCAAGGACGTATTGCACAATGGTAGTCGGGGCCTCGCCCGGGCCCCCACCCCACTAAGGCCCCCAATCAATATAGTGGCACACATTGTATATAAAGATACAGAAGATCAACCAATAATCGAAAGTAGAAGAAACCACCATATGGGGGGGGGGGTTGAAAAAGGTAAGGGGAGCCTAGAGGGGGCCAGAGAGTGGAGGACTCCAAACAATGCCCCGCCCACATGTTGTTGCAATGAATTCTTGATTCTGTCTCCACATGTTTCGCGCTAATTAACGCTTCTTCAGGAGATCCCAGGGTAGTGCCCGACCGTCCTGCCCCCCATCCATGGTCTCTCCTGCTGTTCATCAATCTGAATGAAATTGAATGAATTTTATCTCCTACCCTGGAATCTCCTGAAGATTTCCTGTTTGGCACTACGTTTCCCACGATGCTCCTTGAGCATCATGGGAAATGTGGTTCCAGAACATCTGGGGTGCCGAGGTTCCCCATCACTGTTTTGGGTAGAGTTGCCCTTTACACGATTAAACGGCGAGGAGCAATCAGCGGCGGGAGAATGTTTTTTTTTTTCTTTTGTCCTCCATGTTTTGCGGCGAGCTCAGATTTCGGCGCGGCTCAGCCTCCTCCATTCACTTATCTCTTCTCCTCCTATTAGCCGATCATTAGCGTCACTTTGTCTCCGCTCTCCTGACAGAGCCAATTACGAGTCGATTAGCATATCTGCAGATGAGGCTCAGGAGGAAGAATTGCGCATTCGCCGGGAATCGATGGCTCCCCTCCCCCCCTCCCCTCCTCGCTCACCTTGCTGATGCGACGCTCCTCGCATTTTGTCAACAAGTTTAATAAACACTCGAGGAAGCGCTAATCAGCCGCCACCTTTGTCGGTGTCAATGAGGCGCTGTTATCTGGGCGCGTTCCTGGGAATTGGCGGCCTCCCGGCTGAATGGAGCATATGGAAGGGAAGAGCGCGCCATTGTGTGAATGAATGAGCTCAGATGTGCGCTCCACCAGCCGACTAATTGCCTGCAAGGCACCTGTGCGCTCTCAGGTGACGGCGGCGGTGATTGACGGCGGCGATAATGAAATAACCAACGCCGCGTTGGAGCCGACCGCCAGAAGGCGATGAGGAGTGACGAGGTGGTGAAGAGCTGACATGGACGGGAGAGACAAGGCAGCGAATCAGGAGGAGGGATTAATAGGGAGCCATGGGTCCAACATAGAAGAATTCTTCATTTACGTAAAATGCATCAATGTAGCAGCAACAGATAACATGCGTTACTGCATGACTCTGCGTGACTCTGCGTGACTCTGCATCACTATGCATGACTCTGCGTGACTCTGCATGACTCTGCATCACTCTGCGTGACTCTGCGTGACTCAGCGTGACTCTGCATCACTCTGCGTGACTCTGCGTGACTCAGCGTGACTCTGCATCACTCTGCGTGACTCTGCATCACTCTGTATGACTCTGCATGACTCTGCGTGACTCTGCATCACTCTGCATCACTCTGCGTGACTCTGCATCACTCTGCGTGATTCTGCATCACTCTGCATGACTCTGCGTGACTCTGCGTGACTCTGCATCACTCTGCATCACTCTGCGTGACTCTGCGTGACTCTGCGTGACTCAGCGTGACTCTGCGTGACTCTGCATGACTCTGCATCACTCTGCATGACTCTGCGTGACTCTGCATCACTCTGTATGACTCTGCATGACTCTGCGTGACTCTGCGTGACTCTGCATCACTCTGCATGACTCTGCGTGACTCTGCGTGACTCTGCATCACTGCGTGACTCTGCGTGACTCAGCGTGACTCTGCATCACTCTGCATCACTCTGCGTGACTCTGCATCACTCTGTATGACTCTGCATGACTCTGCGTGACTCTGAATCACTCTGCATGACTCTGCGTGACTCAGCATCACTTTGCATGACTCTGCGTGACTCAGTGTGACTCTGCATGACTCTGCGTGACTCTGCGTGACTCTGCATCACTCTGTGTGACTCTGCGTGACTCTGCATCACTCTGTGTGACTCTGCGTGACTCTGCATGACTCTGAGTGACTCTGCGTGACTCAGCATCACTCTGCATGACTCTGCGTGACTCTGCATGACTCTGCGTGACTCTGCATCACTCTGCAATACTCTGCATCACTCTGCATGGCTCTACATGACCCACCACATTCCCACTTATTTATAATCCTATTTAAAGAGACCATCTCAAAGCCCGTGGTCAGCTGACCTTACAGGAGTGGAGAGCGACGGTCCATCGCTGCAGCCCACTGGATTTTGTTTTTATAATTGAATGCAGCAAAGATTTAATGTAGATTTTGTGTGGCTGGCGGCGGGCTGACTGGAGCTCATGATGAAGTTCCCACACACCGGCGGGAAGATTTACTCCGAATCGCATTCAGGACACAAAGGAAGAGCGGGGTCAATGCACTTGGCACAATAATACGCAGTTACGGCACCGCCATTACGTCCATCACACGCATTGTGCTCCTGACATTAACTGAAATGGAACCGTCAGACCTTACGCGTTTCAGCCGGTTTATTAATTGGAATTTCCCAGGCAGGTAGATTGCCTCCAATCCATCCTCTGCGTCCGGCGTTTTACACCGGGTAATATTACATCCGCCATACAATGATGAAGCGGCCCGGCCCTGCAAGAAGCTGAGTTGCAAGGCCGAGAACTTGGCACTGTCCGCGGCCCTCCGGGTGCTGAAAGTGCCGCTCTGTCAGTTTCCTCTTTTCCCGAAGCCAAGGTTGGTGACACAGCCGGAGGAACTGGCCAGTTTAATGGCATCTCACATCTAAAGGGCATCAGTCTGATTTGTTGGACGCCTCCTGGTTGGAAAAGCATCGCTTACAGTCAAATTAACAAAAACCGCGTCCCGCTCCAAGCCGGCCTGATATTCCCAAATTAGCTTTATCTCCATGATAAATGAACACGGAGATGCGCAATGCCAACGGGCTGACTAGTTCTGAAGTGGGTGCCGCAGGAGGATTTGCTTTAACTACAGATGCCTAATGGGATAATTCCCATCCAAATTATGAACGCAGCCGCACAATGGAGGGGGATGGGTAACGGGGGACCAATTTAGGCCTCCCCTCATTAAGCGGAACACTCTGTCCAGGAAGAGAGTTTAAATAATTGTGTGAGAAAGCAGAAATATGTGCGACGTGTTTACCGATCGTTCTGGGCGTCTTCCCATTTGTGGATCAGCAGTTCATGGTGGGGGGAGGGGCAGAGCTCAGACAGTAAATCTGTGGTGCACAGTTACCTTATGACTTCTTATTAGAGGTCCTATAAGGGTTACAGTCCATGGCCTTGACAGGACAGAGAATGTGTTACTCCCAGAATCCCTGCCAGGACTTCCAATGGTATTCCCAGAATCCCTGCCAGGACTTCCAATGGCACTCCCAGAATCCCTGCCAGGACTTCCAATGGTATTCCCAGAATCCCTGCCAGGACTTCCAATGGTATTCCCAGAATCCCTGCCAGGACTTCCAATGGCACTCCCAGAATCCCTGCCAGGACTTCCCATGGCACTCCCAGAATCCCTGCCAGGACTTCCCATGGCACTCCCAGAATCCCTGCCAGGACTTCTAATGGCATTCCCAGAATTCCTACCACGACTTCCAATGGTATTCCCAGAATCCCTGCCAGGACTTCCAATGGCATTCCCAGAATCCCTGCCAGGACTTCCCATGGCACTCCCAGAATCCCTGCCAGTACTTCTAATGGCATTCCCAGAATCCCTGCCACGACTTCCAATGGTATTCCCAGAATTCCTGCCAGGACTTCCAATGCTATTCCCAGAATCCCTGCCAGGACTTCCAATGGCACTCCCAGAATCCCTGCCAGGACTTCCAATGGCACTCCCAGAATTCCTGCCAGGGCTTCTAATGGCATTCCCAGAATCCCTGCCAGGATTTCCAATGGTATTCCCAGAATCCCTGCCAGGACTTCCAGTGGTATTCCCAGAATCCCTGCCAGGACTTCCAGTGGTATTCCCAGAATCCCTGCCAGGACTTCCAATGACACCCCCAGAATCCTTCCCAGGACTTCCAATGGCACTCCCAGAATCCCTTCCAGGACTTGCAATGGTATTCTCAAAATCCCTGCCGGGACTTCCAATGGCACTCCCATAATCCCTGGCAGGACTTTCAATGGTACTCCCAGAATCCCTGCCAGGACTTCCAATGACACCCCCAGAATCCCTGCCCGGACTTCCAATGGCACTCCCAGAATCTCTTCCAGGACTTCCAATGGTATTCCCAAAATCCCTGCCAGGACTTCCAATGGCACTCCCAGATTCTGTGCCAGGACTTCCAATGGTATCCCCAAAATCCCTGCCAGGACTTCCAATGGTATTCCTAGAAACCTTGCCAGGACTTCCAATGGCACTCCCAGGAACCCTGCCAGGGCTTCCAATGGCATGTTGGCAGGGACGTGGTGGGTCGGTCCTCTATGGAGGTCTCCACCCTGTCACAAGCTTTTCTGTTCTCATGTGAGGCACAGGTCTTCTATTCTGATGTCTCCTCCGTGGGAGGTGATCTTCAGATTTGCCACCAATGATTGGACGTTTATCTGTTATTTGAACTGAATGTGCATTCTTGATAAAGTTGACTTTGTTCCAAGAAATGCGTTGGACAGAAAGCTTGGTATGCAGGAGGCCTGTGACTTTGAGATCATAAACAGGTCTTTTACTTATGGGTATAAATAGGGATATATTTGAATGTTCTTAGGGCTGCTCGCCTCTTTCAGCCACTTCCTGTCTAAAAGCATTTGCTCCACTATTGACTACAAATCATCGTTCTGGAAGAACTCCCTGATAGTGACAGCGATCACCAAAAATATGTGGACATCTCTTCAAATGATGGAGCTCAGGTGTCTCCAGTGAAGGGTCCTGGTAATCTTCCATCATACAAAGGCATTGGAGACAATTGTGCTCTTCCAACTTTGTGGTAACAGTTTGGTGAAGACCCTTTTCTGTTCATACCTCGACCGTCGAAACATGTGCCCCCCGTCAGTACGATCTTGTCTTTTCCCAGAAGTGGTTTGACAATGGTGTTTCAACCTTCTCGTGTTAACAGAGGTTACGGAAACA
>BLSH010215390.1:6082-25228 GCA_018402905.1 Glandirana rugosa | reverse complement strand
GTTGCCTGCAGTTTCTCTTTAAAGGCCCCGGAATTTTACACAGCACGGCGCATTTCCATCAAATTCCCGATAAAGTGGATTTAAATGTCACATTAAAGTGGAGAGCGCGGTGACAGAGGCAGGCCGTTACCGGGAAGAATAACCGCAATGGATTCCTGCGCTCTTCCTACATCTGTTGTGGTGCAAGGAACGGGAGCCATGCGTTTTCATCTAATTTACTTACAGAAGAACGGATCAATTCCCTTCATAAATAATCGGCGTAGCCTCAGGATTGGATGTCAGCGCATCAATCTCGCCGGATCGCCGTCTTCGCCGCTCATAGAAGAGTTCCTCTCCGGCTGCTGGAGGAATCCTCACAATTATTCCATCGATTGATTTCATATATTTGTAGATGGCCTTTCTATGAGCGGGGGGGGGGGGGCATCAATGGCGTTCCCCGATTACCTGTGCGTCGTTCTGCGAGGGCGCCGCGCGCTCCGCTCGTGTCTTTGTATCGCAATCAAATGGTCTGAATTAAAGTAGATGGCACCCCAACCCTGAAATCGTATAGGAGCCCCAATATGATTATAACCCCTTCCTGCCTGAGGGTAAAACAATTCTTAACCCCTTCAATACCGGGCACTGTCACCCCCCTCCTGCCCAGGCCAGTTTTCAGCTCTCAGCGCTCTCACACTTTGAATGACAATTACACGGTCATGTGACTCTGCACCCATGTGATATTTGTATCATTTTCTTCACACAAATAGAGATTTATTTTGGTGGCATTCAATCACTGCTGGGATTTTTACTTTTTACTAAAAAAAAGACCGAAAGTTTTTCTTAGTTTCTGTCAGTAAATTTTGTAAATAAGGAATGTTTCTCCTTCACTGATGGGCACTGATTAGGTGGCATTAATGAGGAGGCACTAACATTCTGCACTTATTGGCACTGATAGGTGGCACTGGTGGGGACTGATAGGCGGCACTGATGGGCACTGATAGACGGCATGGATAGGCAGCACTGATGGGTGGCACTGATGGGCACTGATAGGCGGCATGGATAGGCAGCACTTATGGGCACTGATAGATGGCACTAGTGGGCACTGATAGGGGGCACTGATGGGCACTGATAGGTGGTACTGATAGTCGGCACGGATAGGCAGGACTGGTGGGCACTGATAGGTGGCACTGATAGGTGACACTGATGGGCACTGATGGGCATTGAGGGGTTGCACTGATGGGCAGCAATGATGGGCATTGATGGGCAGCACTGATAGCCAGCACTGACTGGCATCACTAATGGGCACTGATTAGTGGCGCTTGTGGGCACTGATTGCTGGCGCTGGTAGGCACTTATTGCTGGCACTGGTGGGCAATGATTGCTGGCACTGGTGGGCTCTTATTGCTGGCACTTGTGGGCAATGATTGCTGGCACTGGTGGGCACTTATTGCTGGCACTGGTGGGCAATGATTGCTGGCACTGGTGGGCAATAATTGTTGGCGCTGACGGGCACTTATTGCTGACACTGGTGGGCAACGATTGCTGGAGCTGGTGGGCACTTATTGCTGGCACTGGTGGGCAATGATTGCTGGCACTGGTGTGCAATGATTGCTCACACTGGTGGGCAATGATTGTTGGCACTGGTGAGCAATGATTGCTGGCACTGGTGGGCAATGATTGTTGGCACTGGTGGGCAATGATTGTTGGCACTGGTGGGCAATGATTGCTGGCACTGGTGGCGCTTTATTGTAATCAGGGTATTGATGATCAGTGCCCTGATTACATGTCTAGATGCCCCCTGCGGGGAGATGCCGCTGATCACTCTGTTAGTGTGAGGCGATGAGAGCCGATTCCCGGCATTTCCATGTTTACATGTGGAAGGCTGTGATTGGACGCAGCCGAACACATGGTTAAAAGCTGCGGCCGCGTCTCTTTACAGAAATCAGGGTCACGCTGTTTCCTGGCAACATGGTAGCGGGCGTTCGGGTGCGTCCACCATATGACGTCCACCCAGAGCGAGAGCCCCACCCATGGTGGGGAAAGGTGATGGACATCTCCTGATATTTATTTATTTTTATTATCAAAGAAAAAGTGGTCCAAAATAGTGAGATAAATATCTATGTTTTAATGTATCTTTATATTTCTGGTTACTACCAAAACCTTCCACCAAAGAACAACCCAAAATAAATTCTCCCGCTCCTGACGATCGCGGCGATCCCACACATGTGGGTGGTATCCGGTGTTTGTACCCGGAGTCCCACCCAGAAACAAGCCCAGCATTTTGCTTTTTTTATCCAACCAAAAATTCACCGACGCCGAATAAAAAATAAATACTGACCTTGACCTTTGACCCTGACCTTGACCCAAACACTAACCCTGCCCCTGACCTGGATGTCGTTTTCTTTGTTTTTAATTTAATTTAATTTTTTATTATTATGCAGGGAGAGGGAGAGATACAACTTAAAAACATGGGGGCGGGGCTATCACAGTGATCAGGTGACCCAGAATCGGGAGTTCCGGGTCCCAATCCTTAGTACGGGGCCCGGGGCTTTCGGTGAGATTCTCTGTGCTGGGAACGCGCCATGCTGATATATGACACTATATTACCAAAAGTATTGGGACGCTTACCTTTCCATGGATGCTCAACCTGTCGCCCTCCAGCTGTTGAGGAACTACAAGTCCCACCATTGCCTTTGGGAGTCATGCTTGTAACTGGCAGCTTTGTAATGCCTCCTGGGGCTTGTAGTTCAGCAAAAGCTGGAGGGCCACAAGTTTAGCACTAAACCCTGGCTTTACACGCACATGAACTATAATGGCCCCCAGTCTTAGTCTGTAGGGGGCAGTACTGAGTCAGCCCTCCCTTTGCAGCTATAACAGCTTCACCTCTTCTGGGAAGGCCGTCCACAAGGTTTAGGAGGGTCTATGGGAATGTTTGACCGTTCTTCCAGAGGTCAGGCACTGATGTTGGATGAGAAGGCCTGGCTCGCAGTCTCCACTCTAATTCATCCCAAAGGTGTTCTATGGGGTTGAGGTCAGGACTCTGTGCAGGCCAGTCAAGTTCCTCCACCCCAAAGCTCTTCAGAGGGCAAAGCTATTGAAAACTCGCTTTCAGGGTGACAACGCTGCTACGAGATTTCACCGCAGAACAAAGAGCGTTGTCACCGCATACAAGATAGAAGGACATGTATTGGGAAATGACTGACATACAATGGAACGACCCAATCCAGCTAAGATTTAAACCCTCTGAGTGTTGCCAGCACCCCCGGCAGTGGTATATTTATTTCTTTATTTATTTCAGGTACTTATATGGCGCCGTCACTTTACGCAGCACTTTACATATACATTGTACATTCACATCAGTCCCTGCACCCAAGGAGCTTACAATCTAAGGCCCCTAACTCGCATTCATACACATACTAGGGCCAGTTTAGAGAGGAGCCAATTAACTTACCAGCATTGTCTTTGGAGTGTGGGAGGAAACCGGAGTACCCGGAGGAAACCCACGCAGGCACAGGGAGAACATGCAGGTAGTGTGTTTTGTTCCAACTGTCATTGTTGCTTGACAGCTCGGTCTGCATGTAAAGAGGGAAATTATAAATAAAGTTATGTGAAGTAAAAAAATAAATCATTTCCTATAGTGAAAGTTCCCTCCATGCGGAGATACAAGGATCCAATGGGCTGGAATCTTCACATCGCCCGGCGCTCCTCCGTCGCCCTTCACTGACTCAGCGCGGGGCGCGGAAACCACGAGCGGCGTTCTGTGGTGGCGATGGAGGGGTTAATCGCAGTCCCCCGCTGTCTATGAAGACTCCAATCTGCTTTAATTAGCATCACTCTCATCAGATGGATTTATTAGAGTAACAGGCAGTGATTGGGCCAATTATGTGTTCAGGAGAAGGCGAGGCTGGCGGGGATCTGAGGATGGCAGGGGGGGGTGGATTCTTCACCTCCAATGACAGCTTGTGGTTCCCCGGGCCCCTGACACCCCCCTACCCTTTACACAGCGCCAAATCGCCCCGGCCGCCATCCTCCCATAGAGACGCACTTACCTGACTGCGGCACATTCTGAGGATCAACTTACCTTCTATGTGACGGAAAAGATAGATTGTAATTGTATTTATATGCGGCTATTGACTCTCACAGCATAATACATTTTATATATATATACTATATCACCAAAAGTATTGGGACGCCTGCCTTTACATGGACTTTAATGGCATCCCAGTCTTAGCCCGTAGGATTCAATATTGGGTTGGCCCTCCCTTTGCAGCTATAACAGCTTCACCTCTTCTGGGAAGGCCGTCCACAAGGTTAAGGAGGGTCTATGGCAGGGGTAGGCAACCTGCAGCCCTCCAAAACTACAAGTCCCATCATGCCTTTGGGAGTAATTGTGCCCATCAGCCTTGCAATGCCTCATGGGAAATGTAGTTCTACAACAGCTGGGGGGCCGCAGGTTGCCTACCCCTGGTCTATGGGAAGGTTTGACCGTTCTTCCAGAGGTCAGGCACTGAGGTTGGACGTTAAAAATGTACTCACAGGCGAGCTGTAAAATCAAGCATGTCATGCATTGCAGATTCCTTCGAGTCCATAGCCCCATGCGCTGTGCGGTTGGCACCTCGCACAGATGTAATGGCTAACGCGTTTCAGGGTATAAACCTCTTCAATGCATGACATGCTTGATTTTACAGCTCGCCTGTGAGTATATTTTTAACTTTTTAATAAATATCAACCTGAGGATAATGCGCTAGGCCAGTGCGCCATTGTCTCTTTGTATTTCTGCTACAGTGTCTTTGGACTTCCCCAGTTCATCAGTGGCAGCAAGGCGGCACATTGCCCACAGCTATGCCCATTGTACTAGCTGAGGGTATTGGGTTGAAGAGGCCTCCCTTCTGAGCGCAGGAAGGATCTTGTGTTTGTGGTGTGACTGATGTTGGACGAGAAGGCCTGGCTCGCAGTCTCTGCTCTAAAGACCCATGCACACAGTCCAATTATCGGCCAATGATGGTCGTTCAACAGCCTGTTGGCCGATAATCCGATCGTTAGTACGCACGATTCAACAGCCAATTTCCAATTGTCGTCCAACAGAAGTTGGCTGAGAAGACGAGAAAACTTGTGTTGGGCAACAAGCCGTTGGCCGATTGTTGGCTGGTCTGTGCAGAAGTTGGCCAACAAAAAGTTGGAAGTGCTAAACACGCATGCTGGGGATCCAGGACGTGTTCAGACGTGGGACCTGCGTTCAGGGGGGATGGGATCACATATATAAAACAAGGGGAAAACGGAATATTTTATGTTTTTTTATATCTATACACAAATGTTTTACCTCTCATTTTCATTTTAAACGGACTGGGTTGTTTTACATGGTGAAGGCTTCCATGTGCTTTAAATAGAAGTCGTCTGAGAAAGTGAAGCTAAAAGATCTCAAACACCAACGCATGGCGCCACCATCTGAAGAGATTCCACAACTGATGAGAAACAAAGTAACTGCCATGGATCAGTCTGGAAAGCGTTACACAGCCATTTCTAAGGCTTTGGGACTCTAGCCAATCACGGTGAGGTCCATTATCCACAAATGGAGAAAACTTGGGACAGTGGTGACCCCTTCCCAATCAAAATCACTCCAAGAGCCCAACGACCACTCATCCAGGAGGTCATAGAAGAACCCGGAGCTGCCGGCCTCCCTTCCCTCAGGTAAGGTCAGGGTTCATGATCCACCAATAGGAAAGAGACATGGCGTCCATGGGAGAGGTCCAAGGCCAAAGCTACCGCTGACCAAAGAGAGCACAAAGGCTCCTCTCACATTTACCAAAAACATCGGAATTATTCCCAAGACATTTGGGAAATTTTCTGTGGACCGAGGACAGAAAAGTGGAACTTTTTGGAAGGTGTGCGTCCCGTTACATCCGGCGTAAAACTAACACAGCATTTTATAAAGAGAACCTCAACCCAGCTGTCAGACGTGGTGGTGGTGGTCAGGAGATGGTCTGGGGCTGGACAACTCGCCATCATTGATGGAACAATGAATTCTGAGCTCTACCAGAAAGTCCACCCATCACTTCCTGACCACACTTGGGTTATGCAGCAGGACAATGACCTGAAACGCACCAGCAAGTCCACCTCTGAATGGCTCAAAAAAACAAAACAAAATGAAGGTTATGGAGTGGCCTAGTCAAAGTCCGGACTTAAATCCCATTGAGATGCTGTGGCATGACCTTCATGCTGCAAAACCCTCCAATGCGGCTGAATGAAAACAATTCTGCAAGGAAGAGTGGAGCCAAAATCCCTCCACAGCGATGTGAGAGACTCACTGCCAGGTACTGAAAACATTTGACAACAGTTGTTGCCGCCAAGGGAGGCCCAACCAGTTGTTAGGTTAAGGGGGGGCAATTACTTTTTCACACAGGGCCAGGCAGGTTTGGACGGCTTTTTTCCCTTAATAAATGAAATCATTGTTTAAAAACTGCATTTTGTATTTCCTGAGGTCATCTTTGTGTCATAGAAACACCCAACGGTCCGGAGCAGAGTTGTGCCGCCATCACTGGAAAGAGGCTGCCGGGGATCAGCAGCACTGAGAGACAAAAGGGATCTAAAAAAGTTTAAAACTGAATTTTATACATTAATACAGGACAATTGTTTATGATACGTAAGATTGTAAGCTCTGCTGGTCGGAAATGTTATGTGGCCATCAGATTGTAAGCTCTGCTGGTCCAGACAGATTGTAAGCTCTGCTGGTCAGGAGAGATTGTAAGGTCTTCTCGTCAGGACAGTTATATGGCCATCAGATTGTAAGCTCTGCTGGTTAGGACAGTTATGTGGCCATCAGATTGTAAGCTCTGCTGGTCAGGACAGTTATGTGGCCATCAGACTGTAAGCTCTGCTGGTCAGGACAGTTATATGACCATCAGATTGTAAGCTCTGCTGGTCAGGACAGTTATATGGCCATCAGATTGTAAGCTCTGCTGGTCAGGACAGTTATGTGGCCATCAGATTGTAAGCTCTGCTGGTCATAATAGTTATGTGGCCATCAGATTGTAAACTGTGCTGGTCAGGACAGTTATGTGGCCATCAGATTGTAAGCTCTGCTGGTCAGGACAGTTATATGGCCATCAGATTGTAAGCTCTGCTGGTCAGGACAGTTATATGACCATCAGATTGTAAGCTCTGCTGGTCAGGACAGTTATGTGGCCATCAGATTGTAAGCTCTGCTGGTCAGGACAGTTATGTGGCCATCAGATTGTAAGCTCTGCTGGTCAGGACAGTTATGTGGCCATCAGATTGTAAGCTCTGCTGGTCAGGATAGTTATGTGGCCATCAGATTGTAAGCTCTGCTGGTCAGGACAGTTATGTGGCCATCAGATTGTAAGCTCTGCTGGTCAGGACAGTTATGTGGCCATCAGATTGTAAGCTCTGTTGGTCAGGACAGTTATATGACCATCAGATTGTAAGCTCTGCTGGTCAGGACAGTTATGTGGCCATCAGATTGTTAGCTCTGCTGGTCAGGATAGTTATGTGGCCATCAGATTGTAAACTCTGTTGGTCAGCACAGATTGTAAGCTGACCAACAGCAACTGGTCAGGACAGATTGTAAGCTCTGTTGGTCAGGACAGATTGTAAGCTCTACTGGTCAGGACAGATTGTAAGCTCTGCTGGTCAGGAGAGATTGTAAACTCTGCTGGTCAGGACAGATTGTAAGCTCTGTTGGTCAGCACAGATTGTAAGCTCTGCTGGTCAGGACAGATTGTAAGCTCTACTGGTCAGGACAGATTGTAAGCTCTGCTGGTCAGTACAGATTGTAAGCTCTACTGGTCAGTACAGATTGTAAGCTCTGCTGTTCAGGGTAGTTATGTGGCCATCAGATTGTAAGCTCTGCTGGTCAGGACAGTTATGTGGCCATCAGATTGTAAGCTCTGCTGGTCAGGACAGATTGTAAGCTCTGCTGGTCAGCACAGATTGTAAGCTCCGCTGGTCAGGACAGATTGTAAGCTCTGCTGGTCAGGACAGTTATGTGGCCATCAGATTGTAAGCTCTTCTGGTCAGGACAGATTGTAAGCTCTGCTGGTCAGCACAGATTGTAAGCTCTTCTGGTCAGGCCAGGTAGGGTAAGCACAGTGTATGTTGGCGCTATAGTTACACTTCATTTACCTTTTGCTCTGTAGTCTCTCATTGCACATCACAGGACGTCGGGTCGTCACTCACCTCCCGGGACTGTCACGGTGATTTATGGCACCGATGTCCCAGACATTATTGCTGTAATAAAATACGCTTTAAGCATCCTCCACTTTAAAACATATTGCGGTGTTCATATGTGGGGAGGGGGAGGGGGTCTGTAGAGCCGCAGCCATTGCTCTTTCTGCTGGCAGTCCTCGGGGTGGAAGGGTGACAGGCGGCGTGGTGCCGATCATCATCACTGACATGTGAGGAGGGATGACAGCCGGATTTTATTTCAGGTTTAAAGGAGAACTCTAATAAATGGAAACAAAAATCATCAGCTTGTCACAGCCGCCTCCTCCGGGGGGTCCAGGGAGGGGTCTCCTCTCCGGCACATGGCCACCGGTGCTTTCACCAGTGTGTCCATGTCATAGAATGACTCCATATGGTCTCCTGTGCACCCCATGACTCCGACGCACCCCAAAGCATTCTGTGTCTTTTAGTTACCCCAATGTGTTCCTGTGCACCCTGCAACTGCCGCACATCCCAGGGAATCCTGGGACTCCTAGTGCACCCCTGTGCACCCCGTGACACCTGTGTCTCCACGCAACCTCTGGTACTGTGGCCTGCCCTGTGACTCCATGTGTCCCAGAGAGTCCTCAGTCATCCAGTAATTGCAGCTTGTCCCTGTGCAGCACATCCCAGAGCATTGTGTGTCATCTTGTGACCCTAGTATATCCCTGTGCACCCCAAGACACCTGTGTCTTTATGCAACCTCTGGCACTGCTGTGTATCCTGTGTCATCTTGTGACCCCACTATGCCCCTGTGTACCCTGTAAATCCGGCGCACCACAGAATCCTGTGTCACTTGTCTCTCCAGTGCACCCAAAAACGATCCTCCGACTTCTAGTCACTGCTAATGTGCCCCCTGTGCACCCCATGACACCTGTGCCTTTATGCAACCTCTGGCACTGCTGTGCACCCTGTGATTCCAGTGCACCCCAGAGAATCCTGTATCATCCAGTGACTCCTAGTGCTCCCCTGTGCACCCCATGATACCTGTGCCTTTATGCAACCTCTGGCACTGCTGTGTATCCTGTGTCATCTTGTGACCCCACTATGCCCCTGTGTACCCTATAAATACGGCGCACCACAGAGAATCCTGTGTCACTTGTGTCTCCAGTGCACCAGAAAACGATCCTCCAACTTCTAGTTACTGCTAATGTGCCCCTGTGCACCCCATGACACCTGTGCCTTTATGCAACCTCTGGCACTGCTGTGTATCCTGTGTCATCTTGTGACCCCACTATGCCCCTGTGTACCCTGTAAATGCGGCGCACCACAGAGAATCCTGTGTCACTTGTGTCTCCAGTGCACCCAAAAACGATCATCCGACTTCTAGTCACTGCTAATGTGCCCCCTGTGCACCCCATGACACCTGTGCCTTTATGCAACCTCTGGCACTGCTGTGCACCCTGTGATTGCAGTGCACCCCAGAGAATCCTGTATCATCTAGTGACTCCTAGTGCTCCCCTGTGCACCCCATGACACTTGTGTCTGCATGCAGCCTCTGGCACATTCTGCAGTCCTCTGGCCTGCTACACTCTACTGTCAGTACCCTGTTGCTGTATCCCCCCTCCCCCCAGTATTCTCCTGAAGTGACCCAGACTGTCCTTCTCAGTGGATATGGGCTCTTGTCTTCCCCTCCTGGCTCTTTTCATTTCCCTCTTCTCTGCTCCTCTCCACTCCTCTCCACTCCTCTCCACATGTACAAAATGACCCGAGTAACCATGGCCTTTCTGACATGGGAATGAGTGACACCTTATAGCCCAAAGTATGTAGGCAAAGGTCACACCTCTACCACATCTCTACCATGTGGACCATGAGAACTCAGCCAGAGAAAATGATTGGGTGACCCAAAGAAGTCTGAGCACCGATTCTCCTTCATACTGATGTTCAGAACAACAAATATGAAACTTCAGAACTTCATAGGACCCTCTAGTCTAAGAGAGGTCAACAGAGCCTATGGCCAAACCACCCGGCCAGGGTATTCCCATAGATGTACCTTCAAGGACAGGAGTTTAGGCTGTAATGGTCGTCCCAACCACATCAACATCACGTTTTTCAGGTGTAAAGATTCAGAATCTTTCACTTCAGAAACCAAAACTGATTTTCCTCTGTAACGTTCTGCAAGTTTTAGAAACTCAGTCCGGTGTCTACAGGGTGTCCTCAGAAAGGAACCTCCACTCCGGTTGCCACTTCCAAGTTGACCGATTAGCAGAAAATCCAAGATGGCGACTAGTGTGATGTTTTTCTGCTTACCTGTGAAGTCAGCACGCCAGCACTCTTTATTAAAGTGGTGATGGATGTTCACTGTTTCTGAACATTTATGGAGAGAATATAATTTTGCACTTCAACTTTGCATGAATTTTTTCTTCCTTTTTCACGAACTTTATTATGTGTGGTTATCCCTAAATAGAGAACATTTCTATGAACACTCCCATTCATTTTTTGAACACACTGGTTTTGTAGCGCGGCTCTTTTTGATATTATTTATACTGTCTCCTATATACATATATTGTTACCTGTATGGCGATACCATCTCCTATACATATATTGTTACCTGTATGGCTATACCATCTCCTATACATATATTGTTACCCGTATGGCTATACCATCTACTATACATATATTGTTATCTGTATGGCGATACCATCTCCTATACATATATTGTTACCTGTATGGCGATACCATCACCTATACATATATTGTTACCTGTATGGCGATACCATCACCTATACATATATTGTTACCTGTATGGCGATACCATCTCCTATACATATATTGTTACCTGTATGGCTATACCATCTCCTATACATATATTGTTACCTGTATGGCTATACCATCTCCTATACATATAGTGTTACCTGTATGGCTATACCATCTTCTATACATATATTGTTACCTGTATGGCTATGCCATCTCCTATACATATATTGTTACCTGTATGGCTATACCATCTCCTATACATACATTGTTACCTATATGGCTATACCATCACCTATACATATATTGTTACCTGTATGGCTAAACCATCTCCTATGCATATATTGTTACCTGTATGGCTATACCGTCTCCTATACATATATTTCTACCTGTATGGCTATACCATCTCCTATACATATATCGTTACCTGTATGGCTATACCATCTCCTATACATATATCATTACCTGTATGGCTATACCATCTCCTATACACATATGGTTACCTGTATGGCTATACCATCACCTATACATATATGTTTACCTGTATGGCGATACCATCTCCTATAATTATATTGTTACCTGTATGGCTATACCATCACCTATACATATATTGTTACCTGTATGGCTATACCATCTCCTATACATATATTGTTACCTGTATGGCTATACCATCTCCTATACATATATTGTTACTTGTATGGCTATACCATCTCCTATACATATATTGTTACCTGTATGGCTATACCATCTCCTATACATATATTGTTACCTGTATGGCTATACTGTCTTGTTGGATCCCAATCCTTACTCCATAGAAGCCAAGGCTTCCATACACTGCATTGATCATGGCCAAAAGGCCATAAACAGCTAGGAATACATGGCTCTATAATATTTATCTACACTATATTACCAAAAGTATTGGGACACCTGCCATGAACTTTAATGGCATCCCAGTCTTAGTCTGTAGGGTTCAATATTGAGTTGGCCCACCCTCTGCAGCTATAACAGCTTCACCTCTTCTGGGAAGGCTGTCCACAAGGTTTAGGAGTGTCTATGGGAATGTTTGATCATTCTTCCAGAAGCACAATTCTGAGGTCAGGCACCGATGTTGGACGAGAAGGCCTGGTTCACAGTCTCCACTCTAATGCATCCCAAAGGTTTTCTATTGAGTCGAGGCAGGCCAGTCAAGTTCTTGTACCCCAAACTCGATCATCCATGTCTTCACGGACCTTGCTTTGTACAGCGGTGCGCAGTCCTGTTGGGACAAGAAGGGGCCATCCCCAAACTCTTCCCACAAAGTTGGGAGCATGAAATTGTCCAAAATGTCTTGGTGACGCCTTAAGATTTCCCATTTACTGGAACTAAGGGGCCAAGCCCAACCCCTGAAAAATGTTAACAGGAAAGACATGGATGAGTGAGTTTGGGGTGGAGGAACTTGACTGGCCTGCACAGAGTACTGACCTCAACCCAATAGAACACCTTTGGGATGAATTAGAGCAGAGACTGTGAGGAAGGCCTTCTCATCCAACATCAGTGCCTGACCTTACAAATACACTTCTGGAAGAATGGCCAAACATTCCCATAGACCAGTGGTTCTCAACTCCGGTCCTCGGGACCCACTAACAGGTCAGGTTTCCAGGATAACTGAAATGCATCACAGGTGATATAATTTGCTGCTCAGTGATTGCAGGATTCTAGTCTGCATCTCCCCAAGGTAATACTTAAAATCTGGCCTGTTGGTGGGTCCCGAGGCCCGGAGTTGAGAACCACTGCCATAGACACTCCTAAACCTTGTGGACGGCCTTCCCAGAAGAGCTGAAGCTGTTATAGCTGCAAAGGGCGGACCAACACAGTACTGCCCCCTACAGACTAAGACTGGGACGCCATTAAAGTTCATGTGCGTGTAAAGGCAGGCGTCCCAATACTTTTGGTAATATAGTGTGTATTTGCACTATAAACCAGCAAGTCTGGATGTGCCCCGGGCTGTTGGGATAAATGACAATGATTTGCATGGCTCCGCCCGCTCTCCTGAATGCCGGAATAATCCTCTTACTTTTGGGATTTGATGGAACGCGGGAACACCTTCTGCTATTTCTGGCCGTATATAAAAAGCCACCAGATTTCCATCTTTGATGAGCGCAATCATCTGATCAAAGGCTTGGCGCCCCAGACGCAGCCGCCATCGAGGGGTTAACGCTACCTCAGACGGTTCACCTTTCCATAGGAAAACATCTGCTTTGCTTGTAATTACTCCAAAGATCCTCTTTTCTTCTTCCCCCCTCAGCTACCAAAACATAAAAAGCTTCGTCTGGGCTGACAGCCAGCCTGGTGAAGCAGCCAATTATCCCGCTAATAAACACCAGCGAAGAATTAACCTCAGACTGCGGATATACAGGACGCTTAAATGCTAAATGGGATTAATTAAAATTTAAAGGTGGTGCTGTCATACCTATAGATCTGATCATAAATCACCAGAACTTCTGTTGGGTGCCGGAATCTTCCGCCGCGCTCTGAGCATTAATGTCTCCCATGTGAATGGGGAAAGCTTTTACCCCATCCCCCCCTCATCCTGCAGATCATTATGTATCTAGAAAACATTATCACTTTCCAGACACAAATAACTCCATGTTCTGGAAATGTTCAGCTTCTTCCTTTGTATCTCCAAGGAGCCGCTGTTGTCTCGGCTCCCCTGATCCCAGAGCCCCCCGACTCTGCAAGCAGCACCCCGTTCTCCGGGATATTTATTGCAACAATATATATGATACTACAATAATCAAAGAAATAACCCCTCAGCAAAATAAAGCACACCCCTAAATTCTATACTTAGGGAGGTCCTAAGATCAGCAGCCTTTCTTTGCTGGCCGGTACGGTTGGGCCCAAATCTGGCGTTGGCGCTCTCAGTTATCCGGTTCCCGACCGGCTCCCGCACATTTACTGCTGCAGAGAGGCAGCGCCCCACGAATTGCTGTCTTTAAACGGCGGCTCGTGCATGCGTGGCTAGCGGGCAGGCGGGTGCCAGCCGCACTCTGCAGGAGTGTGCCCGTGGCTCGGGCGGACCCAATGTCCGCCGCCGAGCTGCGATTGCTTACAACAGAAAAAAAAATGGGGAACCACCAATCTAAACATGGCAGTTCCCCCCTATGTCAGGCAGCATCTAAGAGATCTACTGATCCCTGTCACTGGGATCAGCATAGGCATACGCACATAGGGTGGCAGGTGTGCCTGGGCACACCCTAATCACCGTGCACTGTGCAGATTCCCACCGCTGCCTGGCTGCAGAGAAAAGGACGGGGGAATCTCTGCCCTCGGTCTCTTTCTTTGTCTCGAAAGTGAGACATCAGGGGTCTAGACCCCTGATATTTCACCAAAGCAGGATTCCTAAAAAATAAAAAAATGGAAAAAAAGTAATAAAATATAATATTGTAAAAAAAAATGAACAAACAAAATTGTAAAAATAAAAATAAACTACTGATACCCATCTCTTGTGGTGCACACCCTAATGCAATAGGCTGCGCACACCTATGGGGATTAGTTAGATCTCTGGTGTCCCTGGCAGCCACGCCCCCTCACAGTTAGAACACACCTAGGGTACACAGTTACCCCCTAGATCTCCCCCTGCAGGTTAACCCCTTCACTGCCCCCTCACAGTTAGAACACGCCTAGGGAGCACAGTTACCCCCTAGAGCGCCCCCTGCAGGTAAACCCCTTCATTGCCCCCTCACAGTTAGAACACGCCTTGGGAGCACAGTTACCCCCTAGAGCGCCCCCTGCAGGTTAACCCCTTCATTGCCCCCTCACAGTTAGAACACGCCTAGGGAACACAGTTACCCCCTAGAGTGCCCCCTGCAGGTTAACCCCTTCCCTGCTAATGACATTTATACAGTAATCAGTGGATATTTAAATTTCTGATCGCTGTATAAATGTCATTGGTCCCAAAAGAGTGTCAAAAATGTCCGACACGTCCGCCGCAATATCGCAGTCCCGTTAAAAATCGCAGATCATGGCCATTACTAGTAAAAAAATAAATAAATTGTAAAAACGCCAGAAATTAATTCTCATGGTCTGTAAATGTGGCAACTTTTACTCAAACCAATCAATAAACACTGATTTTTTTTTTTACCACAAATATGAGGAAGAATATAAATCGGCCAAAACCGATGAATAAATCGTTTTTTATATATTTTTTTGGATTTTTATTTTAGCAAAAAGTAAGAAATTTGTTTTTTTTTTTTTGCAAAATTGTCGCTCTTCTTTTGTTTATAGCGGCGATCAGAAATGACCCAGCGATGATCAAACACCACCAAAAGAAAGCTCTATTTGTGGGGAAAAAAGGACACAAATTTTGTTTGGGTACAACGTCGCACGACTGCGCAATTGTCAGTTAAAGTGACGCAGCGCCGAATCGCAAAAAGTGCTCTGGTCCTAAAGGGGGAAATCCTTCCGGGGCTGAAGGGGTTAACGCTCCTCTGAACCCGGGTGTAGGCACCTGGCACTGTGTCCCAAGCAGACAATGCTGTTCTTCTTTAATAGGGTGTAGGGAGTTTTGGACAGCATAGTATATAAATATATGCAGCGCCTATGAGGCGCTGCATATATTTATATACTACACTTTTGAGGCGCTGCATATATTTATATACTACACTTTTGAGGCGCTGCATATATTTATATACTACACTTTTGAGGCGCTGCATATATTTATATACTACACTTTTGAGGCGCTGCATATATTTATATACTACACTTTTTAGGCGCTGCATATATTTATATACTACACTTTTGGGACAATACAGATCTATTGTTTTGTGCGTGCTGCCATTTTAAATATCATAATTTATTACTTGCAGTTTTTTTCAATATTTTTACTGTGTTTTAGTGAGCGCGGAATTTTACCTGTTTTATAAGTTTTGGACAGCAGCTTCTCATCAACTCCTGGGGTGACAGCTTGTAGGTGGGGTGCAGAGTGGTGGGGGGGGGCAATAATTCACACAGTCTGGTGCAGTGGAAGACTTATATTGATGTAGCACCCCCATAGTGTAGGTGCGTTTTCTAGCAGGGTTTTGGCTAAAAGAGGTAAATTTAGTCAGGCCTGACTGTAATGTGCAGGCCTGAGTGTTTTGATCTGGGTTGGGAGGAGTGGCTCAGGGAGGATTGGGTGGACAGATGAGGTCACCAGAACCTCCCACTTCTTTCTAGAAACCTGGAGAAGGTTTTCTGGTCGGAGAGCTGGGAGATGGGTGGAGCCATCTGGAGTGTTCTAAGGAGCCCTGACCAATCCCCAGGCAGGGTCCTCAGGGGGCAGGCCTCCTTAAATACTCAGCCCAGTCTGGGAGGAGAAGTGTCGGGTGGAAGTCTGGAGATGTAGCAGAGGCACTATGGTTCAGGCCCCTACCCGGGAGGTCATTCCCAGTCTGGGGAGGGTGACCTTGGGGCCTGAGGGTTCGGGTGCAGCCAGGAAGGAGAGTGATTCCTGGAGCCGCACAGGAGAACAGCGGAGGAGCTACAGGAGGAGAGAGACTTTAAAGTATCCACCGTTGTGGTGAGTGACGGTCCCTGGGACTGGAGGAGAAAGTGCTGGGCCAGGCTGGGAGAGGAACGATGGACAGTCTGTGGGAGCCTTGGGAGCCGGTCAAGGGAATGGAGAGTCACTACCAGAGAGCAGGTCCATGGGACCTGGAGGAGGATGGGCTGGGAGTTGTAGTCCGTCAAAGGCCCGGTTAGCACTGAAGTGCTTTGCTGCACATTCAGGGGCCTGTGATCTCTGGCCTGCAATGGGTGGTCCTGAGGTCCTGCTGAAACAGGGTAGACCTCACCATGTGATAACCACGGCGAAGAGCAAGGTATAGAGAAGCCTGATAAATTTCCCTTCAGACTGGAAATGAAGTTCTGAGCTGGAGAGAGAAGCAAAGGAGTGGAAAGCTGGGAGTTCTGTGCAGAGAGAGGTCAGCAAGTGAAGTGCTGGAGAGTAGAGAGGAGCAATAATCTGCAGAGGGAGAGTCTGCAGGGAGGTGTGAATATACAGGGCTGTATATGGGATCCTTGTACCGTAATTCTCTGGGCATCCCATAGTCATTGCCATCCAAGTTATTTCCCCAAATAAAACAACAAATACAAGAGCCGGCCCGGTCAGTGAATGAGGGCAGCTATCAGGTGAACCACAACTACCAGCCACTCTCAAGGGAGCTCATGGCTACATTGAAATAGTACAGCAAATGTTCACAACAAACCTGGTGAGAAGGCTGCCTAACCCGGGGGGCACTCATGGTTTCCAGTAATGGGAAGAGAGGGGGTATCAGCCGGACTGACAGCGCCGGTAAACAAAGCAGAATGCGGCCCGGTCAACCCATTCCCAAGCAGGGTGTTGACCAAAGGAGATGCGACCCTACGCTTTCCCTCCTCAGCAGGAACCTTTCCCTGTCGCTGGTACTGCCCCTAACAGGCAGGGTACCTCCTCTACCAACTCACAAACCTGGGAGCTAGGGCCTTAAATAGGCTCCGCCTGAACTCAGATGGCTGCCAGAGTCACATGGGGCAGCAGCATCCAACCAAATTGCTTCCCCAGTGACAGTGAAATCATAGAGAAACTGTGTTCCTCTTCACTAGACATGGGCCGAATGCAGCAGAACTCCCGAACAGGGCAAATGTTCTAACCCGAGTGTCTATAGGAGCCAAACAGGAAAAATTAAAAAGTCCCCATTTTGAAGACTTGTATGCAAGTAATTGTCCATAAAAGGGGTATGGGGGTCCGGGTACTGCCCTGGGGGACGGGTATCAATGCAAACATTTGTAGCCAAGTGCTCCCTTAGGGGTGGCTGGTTGATGTGGTCCATCTGTCACTCTGCACTCAATCACACATTTCCTTTCACCCGGAGTCACCGGCCAGTGCTTTGCTGTTCTATCCCCTTTTCCAGAACCTTCTTGGAAACAAAGGGGAGGAGTAACCAAGGGGGTGTTCCTTCCTGCAGTCTCCTGCTCTTCCTGGGCCACTCCCCTGCTAGGGATTCACCCGGACAGTCCAGCTTTTGAATCATTTGTCCACCTGAAACCCGGGCACATAATGTGGCTCAGAAACGGGCTTGACAGGAGGGTGAGGGGGCACTATGTGTGCCGCATTACTATTCCTTTTGGAGTGCCCAAAGGTGCCCCTGGTCTGTTACAGTCCTATGGTGGGCAGGCGGCGTGATTGCCGATGGATTTCCATCATCTATTTCTTTATTTTTTGATAAAGGATTTGCCAAACACTTGTCTCTTGTTTTTATTACTTTTTGTACTTTTTTGTTGAATTGGTTGGGGCACCCAATGCTCATTCACATGGGGGGGCGGGATGTGGGGGCCCCCTTCCCGGCCCTGTTTCTTAACAATCAGCTTACACTGTGCCCTAATTGGGCAAAACCTTGCCCAATCAGGGTGCAGAATGCCCTGTGCAGAGCTCAGTGCATTGCAGGGTGATTGTCAGGGAGAACACCCTGTGAACTCCCTGCAAATTCGGCTGTTTGGCATCAAACTAACGGCCAGCAAACAGCCAAACAGGCAAATGTTTGACCTGAAGTCATGCTCGGGCCGAACCATTCACCCACCCCTACTCTTGCCCTCCTCTCCATCTAGGGGGCGGAGAGCACCACCTGCAGTGGAGAAAGTAGACTGCACCTCCCTACAAGCTAATCTCCCTTTACTCTCCTTCAGTGGCTCAGCAATGTCAGCAACAGTTATATTCTCCCCAACAATCAGAGGGCAGCAACAGTCAGGGGCAGTGACAATCTCCCCAATGATCAGGGGGCAGCACCAGTCACTGACATTGGCATTCTCCCCAACAATCAGAGGGCAGCAACAGTCAGGGGCAGTGACAATCTCCCCAATGATGAAGGGGCAGCACCAGTCACTGACATTGGCATTCTCCCCAATGGTCAGGGGGCAGCACCAGTTACTGACATTGGCATTCTCCCCAATGATCAGGGGGCAGCACCAGTCACTGGCATTGGCGTTCTCCCCAATGATCAAGGGGCAGCACCAGTCACTGACATTGGCGTTCTCCCCAATGATCAAGGGGCAGCACCAGTTACTGACATTGGCATTCTCCCCAATGATGAAGGGGCAGCACCAGTCACTGACATTGGCATTCTCCCCAATGGTCAGGGAGCAGCACCAGTCACTGACATTGGCATTCTCCCCAATGATCAGGGGGCAGCACCAGTCACTGGGGGGACTAGTAACCCCTCTTACGGTTACAGTCACTGACCACGACGGGGGACTGGTAACCCC
>BLSH010215332.1:0-14611 GCA_018402905.1 Glandirana rugosa | reverse complement strand
CATCGCTGGATCTAGAGGGACCTCAGGTAAGCATTAAGATAAAAAAAAAAAAAAAAACCTTCTGTCTTTACAACCACTTGAACCCTGGGGAAAACTAAATTGCAGGGGCCAATTGCTTGTTTACAGTGCCGTCACTAAGGTTGGTGTCACCTGTTGCTGTAAAACATGGTGTCGCCCCCCCCCCCCCCATGTTTTACAGCACCGCAGGAGCGGGTAGGTGCGGCCAAATTGCGTACTACATACAAGGGTGCAGGACTCAGGAGTGCACTATGTACGGGGGCAGAACTTAGGTGTTCGCTACGTGCAGGATGCAGTTCTTGGGATTGTGCTACGTACAGGGTGAAGGACTCAGGATTGCGCTATGTATAGGGTGCAGGACTAAGAATTGCGCTATGTACAGGGTGCAGGACTCAGGATTGTGCTATGTACAGGGTGCAGGGCTCAGGATTGCGCTACGTACAGGGTGAGAACTCGGGATTGCGCTATGTACAGGGTGCAGGACTCAGGATTGCGCTATGTACAGGGTGCAGGACTCAGGATTGAGCTATGTACAGGATGCAGGACTCAGGATTGCGCTATGTACAGATGCAGGGCTCAGGATTGACCTTTTACAGGGTACAGGACTCAGGATTGCGCTACGTACAATGTGCAGGACTCAGGATTGAGCTATGTACAGGGTGCAGGACTCAGGATTGAGCTATGTACAAGGTGCAGGACTCAGGTTTGCGCTATATACAATGTGCAGGACTCAGTATTGAGCTATGTACAGGGTGCAGGACTCAGGATTGAGCTATGTACAGGGTGCAGGACTCAGGATTGAGCTATGTACAGGGTGCAGGACTCAGGATTGAGCTATGTACAGGGTGCAGGACTCAGGATTGCGCTATGTACAGGATGCAGGACTTAGGATTGAGCTATGTACAGGGTGCAGGACTCTGGAACGCCAATTCTCGCGGCCAATTGGCTCTCAGGACCTGCTTCATGGTTGGCCGGGAGAAACAGAAGACATTAGCGAATATTAATTCGCTAATGTCACACAACTGGGTGGGCTCTGGGCACATGTACAGGGTGCAGGACTCAGGACTGTGCTATGTACAAGGGCAGGACTCAGGATTGCGCTATTTACAGGGTGCAGGACTCAGGATTGAGCTATGTACAGGGTGCAGGACTCAGGATTGAGCTATGTACAGGGTGCAGGACTCAGGATTGTACTATGTACAGGATGCAGGATTTAGGATTGAGCTATGTACAGGGTGCAGGACTCAGGATTGAGCTATGTACAGGGTGCAGGACTCAGGATTGAGCTATGTACAGGATGCAGGACTTAGGATTGAGCTATGTACAGGGTGCAGGACTCTGGAACGCACAGCCAATTCTCGTGGCCAATTGGGTCTCAGGACCTGCTTCCTGGTTGGCCGGGAGAAACAGAAGACATTAGCGAATATTAATTCGCTAACGTCACACAACTGGGTGGGCTCTGGGCACAGTGCTCTGCACCCCAAGCCCACCCTTTTTGAAGCCAATTAGAGCCCTTTTGAAAAAAAAAAAACATTGGAATCCATGCTTCCAGCACCCTGCATGTAGATTAGGGGCCAGGTGCATGGAGTAGGGGGGGTGGTGCCCCTGCGCCCTGCATGAGTGGTCGCCACTGCCGAGATGCCTCAGTCATAGGCGCAGAGGCTCAGATTTGTCACAGACAACTACATTTGTGCAGCTTTGCCCAATTAGGCCTTAGAATGTACTGCGCAGCACATAGTGCCTTGTGGGGCATTTGGCGGCCGAAAGTCACGCAAATTCGGGTGTTTGCCAAATGGGCGAACAGGCGATGTTCAGGCCAAACTTTTGCTCGGTTCGAACTCTACTTTCTGAGTACCCCTGGAAATTGAGAAGGGGTCTACAGGGGTGAAGGAGAGGCACAAGCCCCAGGGTGCCAACACTGTGGGACTTGAGGGTGCTATTATCCAGTGAGCAGGGGCACAGCTGGCACTGGCAGTGCACTGTGGGTGTGCCAAGTTCAGTTGAAGGTGGAGTCGGGCCCCAAGCTTAGTCTTGAAACAGTTCTGGCAATGCACTGTGGGTGTGTCAAGTTCAGTTGAAGGTGGAGTTGAGCCCCAAGCTTAGTCTTGAAACAGTTCTGGCAGTGCACTGTGGGTGTGCCAAGTTCAGTTGAAGTTGGAGTCAGGTCCCAAGCTTAGTCTTGAAACAGTTCTGGCAGTGCACTGTGGGTGTGCCAAGTTACGTTGAAGTTGGAGTCAGGCCCCAAGCTTAGTCTTGAAACAGTTCTGGCTGTGCATTGTGGGTGTGCCAAGTTCAGTTGAAGTTGGAGTCAGGCCCCAAGCTTAGTCTTGAAACAGTTCTGGCAGTGCACTGTGGGTGTGCCAAGTTCAGTTGAAGTTGGAGTCAGGCCCCATGCTTAGTCTTGAAACAGTTCTGGCAGTGCACTGTGGGTGTGCCAAGTTCAGTTGAAGGTGGAGTCGGGCCCCAAGCTTAGTCTAGAAACAGTTTTGACAGTGCATTGTGGGTGTGCCAAGTTCAGTTGAAGTTGGAGTCAGGCCCCAAGCTTAGTCTAGAAACAGTTCTGGCAGTGCACTGTGGGTGTGCCAAGTTCAGTTGTGGAGTCGGGCCCCAAGCTTAGTCTAGAAACAGTTCTGGCAGTACACTGTGGGTGTGCCAAGTTCAGTTGAAGTTGGAGTCGGGCCCCAAGCTTAGTCTAGAAACAGTTCTGGCAGTACACTGTGGGTGTGCCAAGTTCAGTTGAAGTTGGAGTCAGGCCCCAAGCTTAGTCTTGAAACAGTTCTGGCAGTGCACTGTGGGTGTGCCAAGTTCAGTTGAAGTTGGAGTCGGGCCCCAAGCTTAGTCTAGAAACAGTTGAGTAGGAGGACACCAAGTCGTAGGCAGGATCAGAGTCAGGAACAGGCAGGGGTCAGCAAGGAGCAAGCACCGAGGCACAAATTTACTGGGCAGAAGTCCAGGTCGAGGTTGGTAGCGGAGATAAGTCAAGGAACATAAGCAGACGAGGGTAATCCAGAAGTAGTCAATAACAGGATCAGGATGAGTATCAGGATCACAGGAGCAAGACTGAAGACCATTGAGCAAGGAGCTTGTGTGGAGTTTGGTGGACGTGCCTATGGGCGACCTTATGCACGCACATTAGCCTGAGAGTATGTATACCCTTGCATACGCACATTAGCCTGACGGTTGGCATGATGTTCCTTTCGGAAAGCAGGAAGACAGTCAACTAGTTCAGGCAGGCGTTAAAAAGTGTTAAACTGCGAAGTGTAGGTATCGTATTCTAGGTGACCTTTACATTAGCTTCTCACTTCAAAAACACAAAGTTCATCCATGATAAGAGGATAAGAGCAGGAAAGGAGTCTCAGAAATTCACTTTCATCCACTCTGCTGAAATAATATCAAAATGTTCTGCATGGAGCAACTTGAATAGGGCTTATTACTGTCCGGAATTTTCCCTTTACACCCCATTACCCTCAAACAATCCTCCCATTTCCATATTAACCTGATGGGACTCCGAGGTGTCAGAAGTGCCGGGGAAGGCAGTTGATGACGGTCCCGGCACGCTCTTCAGGGGGGAAAGGTATTTTCAGTGGTTGCATTATTAGGGTGGAAGAGAAAACAACTTTTTGTTCTAGTTTAGAGAAGGAAAGATTCAAACCTTTGCTCCTCTTACCCTTCTGCAAATAACCACAAGCAGGGCTGCTGAAAGGGGGGACAAACAGTCCTCCTGTAGGGGGCCCGGGCACACAGGGGGGCTCCAACAGCAGGAGGAATCAGTGTGGTGGGGCAATGACAGAAATATGCCCTGTGCGGCTCGCTGCAAAAACTGAAAGCCGGTTTCTCTCCCTCTCCCTCTTTCAACTGCTGCAAGGAGAGACACAGACACAGGGCATCATTTCTGCAATTGCTTCCCCCGCACCGATCCCCCTGCCTGTACTCAGGGCTGGATTAAGAGCATCATGGGCCTGGTGCTGAGGAAGTTACATCTTCCTCCTCCGCCGGGACCAGTGCTTGCACCAATAATTTTAACAGCAGTGGACACTGGCGGGCAGTGGCAGCGCAATGGTGCTAGGGAAAAGTTCTTGGGCGGCTGGGCCTATATTAAGGTAGGGGCCTGGAGCTGCAGCTCCAATAGCTCCTATGTTAATCTGGTCCTACCTGTACTGCCCACTTCTGATCCCCCCTGCGTGTGCCCCCTGTCCCTGTGCTACGCCCACCCCCCCCCCCCCCCACAAGCAAGGCCGCTGATAGTAGGCAGCGGGACGGAACGTTGTTCCTCCCCCACCACCTTCAGCTGCTTTTTCAGGCTCTCCCATCCCACCAGGAGACCCAAGGGATCAGCTTTGATCCGGCTCTCCGCTATAGCAACCCGGAAGTGATGACCTGACATCACTTCCAGTTTGCCCGGATGCCAAGGGCACCATTTTTAAAAAATCTAAAGCTTTCAAAAACACAGATCTAGCGGATTTGAATGCTTTAAAGTGCAGAGGAGGGATCTGAGGTCTTATAGACCCCAGATCTCTCCATAAAGAGGACCTGTCACTGCCTATTACTGTCACAAGGATGATTATATTCCTTGTGACAGCAATAAAAGAGATTAAATAAAATTAAAGCAGCAGTGTAAAAAATAATAATAATAATAATAATAATAATAATTTATAATAATAAATGAAAAAAATGCAAATCCCACCAATTTATTCTGTAGGGCCTTTGCTTTAACTGCTTGCCGACCGTGTAACGACTATAAGCGTCAACAGCGTGTCGCCGCTTATAGTCGTCATTCGCGTGCACGATGGCTAGGGGGCGAGCACGCGCTGCCGATGGCGCATGCTCGTGCCTACCGCATGCTCGTGCCCACCACACGCTCTGATGTCCACCAGCGACCCGCGATGCGGTGTGACAGAGCCAGAACGGGGAACCGCCAATGTAAACCCGGTGGTTCCCCGTTCTGACAGGTGGCATGTCAGAGATCTACTCATCCCTGTCACTGGGATCAGTTAGATCTCTGGTGCTCCTGACAGCCCAGCCCCCTCACAGTTAGAACACGCCTAGGGAACACAGTTAATGCTTAGAGCGCCCCCCTGCAGGTTCACCCCTTCACTGCCAATTACATTTATACAGTAATCAGTGGATATTTAAATTTCTGATCGCTGAATAAATGTCATTGGTCCCAAAAGAGTGTCAAAAATGTCCGACATGTCCGCCGCAATATCGCAGTCCCGATAAAAATCGCAGATCGCCGCCATTACTAGTAAAAAAAAAAAATTGTAAAGATGACAGAAATTAGTTCTCATGGTTTCTAAATGCGGCAACTTTTGTGCAAACCAATCAATAAAGGTCGATTGCGATTTTTTTTACCAAAAAATATGAGGAAGAATATAAATCGGCCAAAACCGATGAATACATTTGTTTTTTTATATATATTTTTTGGATTTGCACTTTAGCAAAAGTAAGAAATATTTTTTTTTGCAAAATTGTCGCTTTTTTTTGTTGATAGTGGTGATCAGAAATGACGCAGAGGGGATCAAATACCCCCAGAAGAAAGCTCTATTTGTGGGGGAAAAAGGACGCAAATTTTGTTTGGGTACAACGTCGCATGACTGCGCAATTGTCAGTTAAAGCGATGCTGTGGCGAATCGCAAAAGGTGCTCTGGTCCTAAGTCATTTTCTAGCAAAAAAAAAAAAAAAAGAAGATTGTTAAATGTGAACAAAAAGTGCCAGAAAAAGCCTGGTCCTTAAAAGGTAAGTTCACCTATACAGAAAGGTGAACTTACACTGGACCCCCTCCCCCGTTCCAGCTATACGGGAGTCCCTCAATCACCCGCTGTGAGACATCGGGTCGCCACTTCACCTTGAAATCCCCACGGCTTAATACCCCTGCTCGGTCGGTCATTCGGTTGGTCATCCAGCCCGTCACCTACCCTGTCTAAGTTGTGGGCGGGCAGCGCTCCTATGTGCTACAGGCGGCGGGTGGTGGGCAGCGGCTCCTGCGTTCTCTCCTCCTCTTCTGCATCACAGTGGCATCCGCCACGTGTCTCCTCCCTCCTCCTCCTCCACGTCCAATAGGATTGCCTGTCATTTCAGCCAATCGGGTGACAGGTCTCAAGACCCGCTTCCTGATTGGCTAGGAGGAGGATCAGTGTGGCAATAGCGAAGATTCGTTCACTATTGTCACACAACTGGGTGGGCTTGGAGCGCAGTGCTCTGCACCCTGAACCCACCCAGTTGTGTGACAATAGCAAATTAATATTCGCTAATGTTTTCCTGCTGCTCCCGGCCAATCAGGAAGCAGGTCTCCTGAGACCCGATTGGCCAAGGAGTTTTAGGGCTCCCGGCCAATTGGAGTTTTAGGACTCCCGGCCAATTGGAGTTTTAGGACTCCCAGCCAATTGGGTCTCAGGACCTACTTCCTCTTCGGCCAGGGGGAGGTGCAACGGCGAGGCACAGCATCGGACTCTTAAGGTAAGGCCACGAAACGCATTTCAAAAAAGTTATAAATTGATTTGCATTTCAATGAGTGAAATAAATATTTGACCCCTTCGCAAAACATGACTTAGTAGTTGGTGGAGAAACCCTTGTTGGCAATCACAGAGGTCAGACGTTTCCTGTAGTCGGCCACCAGGTTTGCAGACATCTCAGGAGGGATTTTGTCCCCACTCCTTTTTACAGATCCTCTCCAAGTCATTAAGGTTTCCAGGCTGACGTTTGATAACTCGAACCTTCAGCTCCCTCCATATATTTTCTATGGTATTAAGGTCTTGATACTGTCTAGGCCACTCCAGGACCTTAATGTGCTTCTTTTTGAGCCACTCCTTTGTTGCCTTGGCCGTGTGTTTTGGGTCTTTACCATGCTGGAAGACCCATCCATCACCCATTTTCAATGCCCTGTCTGAGGGAAGGAGGTTCTCACCCAAGATTTGATGGTACCTGGCCCCGTCCATGGACCTTTGATGCTGTGAAGTTGTCCTGTCCCCTTAGCAGAAAAACACCCCCAAAGCATAATGTTTCCCCCTCCATGTGTGATGTGGGGGTGGTGTTCTTAGGGTCATAGGCAGCATTCCTCCTCCTCCAAACATGGCGAGTTGAGTTGATGCCAAAGAGCTCGATTTTGGTCTCCTCTGACCACAGCACTTTCACCCAGTGCTCCTCTGAATCATTCAGATGTTCATTAGCAAACTTCAGAGGGGCTGTACATGGGATTTCCTGTGCAGGGGGACCTTGCGGGGGCTGCAGGATTTCAGTCCTTCATGGTGTAGTGTTACCAATTGTTTTCTTGGTGACTGTGGTCCCAGGTGCCTTGAGATTAGAGTTGAGAGAACCCGAACCTTAAAGTTCAGGTCCGTACCGAACTTTGGGGTGTCCGTGACCCGGACCCGAACCCAGACATTTGAAAAAAAAGTTTGGGTTCGGGTATTTTATCCCGCCTGTTGAATAGCTGCAGGGCAGCCAATCAACAAGCGTTTCACTGGTTTGCCCTTAGAAGCCATCTCAGCCATGCCTACTAATGGCATGGCTGTGATTGGCCAGTGCATCATGTGACCCAGGCTCTGTATAAGCTGTCACGTAGTGCTGCATGTCCCATGCTCTCTGGGTAGTGTAGGGAGAGGATGCTGCCAGCGCTGTGAGGGACAGATTGCAGATATAATAACATCTCATCCTGCATTACAGAACGATCTGACTGGACTAGGTAGAGTCTACTGCTTTGAGGGACAGATTATTGTTCTAAAATCATCTCCTAGTTCTATAGGGTCAGGTTCCTGCTGTTGCTGTAAGGGACAGATTAGACCGGCCTCACACAGCCATTGGTATACTTGTTTTTTTGAATATGCCTCAATATTTTGGGGGGCTACCCCATTGTAGTCCATTCCAGCCTTGTGTAGGTCTACAATCTTCTCCCTGACGTCCTTGGACAGCTCTTTGGTCTTGGCCATGGTGGAGAGATTGGAATCTGATTGGTTGATTGCTTCTGTGGAGAGGAGTCTTTTATACAGGTAACAAGCTGAGATTAGGAGCACTCCCTTTAAGAGAGAACTCCTAATCTCAGCTTGTTACCGGTATAGAAGACACCTGGGAGCCAGAAATCTTGCTGATTGATAGGAGATCAAATATTTATTTCACTCATTAAAATGCAAATCAATTTCTAACTTTTTTTAAATGCGTTTTTCTGGATACTTTTCTTGTCATTCCGTCTCTCACTGGTAAAATAAACCGACCATTAAAATTATAGACAGATCGTTTCTTTGTCAGTGGCCAAACGTACAAAATCAGCAGGGAATCAAATACTTTTTTCCCTCACTGTAAATGTTTCTCTGCACCATACGTATGGTTTTGGGCGGGCACCGCGACCTTTCCTCAACGCAAGTAACATATAAATAACATACAAACAGATTTCTAATCAGATACCGCAATCCGCTCTGCATTTCATCACCTTAATACGATTGCATACAACAGGTCGGACTAACGACCGTTGTATGCGAAATCGATCGTCCGTATGCGCGATTAGAACAGGCGACATACGACGGTCGTACAAGGGAGTTGTATGAGCAAACTAGAAAACTTGGTCGTACAAACAAGCTCTCATACGACCGTTGTATCGTGTGTACAGAGCAGTTGGTCCAACAAGCTGTATTGTGCAAAACACGCATGCTCAGAAGTCAGGAACGGCCGGATGCTAATTACATGCACCTGAACGCTCTTTCTGCGGTCGTACGATCGTGTAGTGCAGTCAGTATGCAAGTTACATTATCCAGCATACGATTTGAGACGATCGTACGATCGTCGTCCCGTGTGTACGAGGCTTTAGGCTCCATGCACACTATACCTGATAAACGACCGTTTTTTGGTCAAACAGCCCAAAAGCGCCACTTTATGTTATCCTATGTGTCCATGCACACACGGACGTTAATTGTTGTTTAACAGCAGTGGCGTTTTTGGGCTGTTGTCTGAACGCCCTGAATTGGCGTTCAAAAGTCGTTCTTTTGACCACAAAAAAACGCTAAACGCTCAGAAACGCCGGTAAATGGCTGTTTATTGGCGCCTGGCGTTTTTTGCAGTCAATGGAAGCTAATGAAAAAAAAAAAAAAATGCAGATTAACGCCGATAAACGCTGCTTACAAAACGCTGCAAAAGAACGCTTTCTAAGCAGCGTCTCCTGCCCGACGCCGAAAGAGCCCAGATAGCGTCCGGCGCGCATGGAGCCTTATTCTCTATTCGGCTAAATCCCCAACATAAATACGTCTGCTAATCTCGTCAACGGCGCCCTGTCACCCCTTCGCGGATCCTCGCTGGTCCGGACGCGGCGCGGTATTTATGTATTTGGTTAAGGAGTTGTAGGATAATAGTTTTGTTTCCATTGGACGGCGATGGCGGTTTATTGTATCAACATGCAAAGCTACATTTACTAAACAGGAGCGGGGGCGTTGAGACGGGGGGGGGTGGTGAGACGGGGGGGCGTTGGACGTAGACCAGGATTAGGAGGATACATTGTTGCGGTCTGTAAGACGGGATGTATAGGAAGGAGGCAAGCTGCAGCTTTTAGAACGCCGATAAGCGGGACCTTGAGCTGGGGGGCGTAGGGAACGCGGTGCTATAGCCAGCGCATCGCCCTGATTAACGTCTTCAGGCATTGGATGAGGTGACTTATCAGCCTTGAGTGTAGCATTGCTCTGGGGGGGGGGTTGAAGTAATTAAATTAAAATGAAAAATCACAAACTGTAGCAAAGAGTACTTTTTTTTAGAAAACGTGGAAATGCCAATCTTAGGGCTCATTCACGCCCAACGCATCTGTTAACATAGGCGCATTGCGTTGCGTTTTTTTTGTAATGCGTTTTCATGCATTGGCATGCATTTTAAATGCATTGCGTGCGTTTTTTTTTTTAGGGGGCGGTTGTATTGTTTGCCTGGATTTGCCTTGCAGCGCATTGTGTTTATGCGCATTTGCGTGCGATTGCCCCTTAGTGGTCCTTCACACCAGATGTGCTAAAGCAGGGATATGCAATTAGCGGACCTCCAGATGTTGCAGAACTACAAGTCCCATGAGGCATAGCAAGACTCTGACAGCCACAAGCATGACACCCAGAGGCAGAGGCATGATGGGATTACATAGTTAGTCAGTGGGTCGGGGTGAAAGGTGCCTAGCCTGTACCCCAGGGAAAAGCTGAGGAGATTGGACTCACCAGGTATAGGTAAGATAAGACATCAGGATTTAAAATATAGCAAATTTATTGTTGGTACATTCAATAAAAAAGAGAACATTTGACAAACATTAATCATAAAAGCAAACAATTGCACCACTCTACATTACGCCCCATGGGGAGGGGAGTTAAATGGTGTCAGGACACAGATATCGTGAAATCTCGACATGTTTCGCGGATGGGTTACCGCTTCATCAGGAGGGATATCTATGATGATTGGGAATATATAATCAATGATCACAAATACAAACATATACAGTATAATCAATACAATAACAAGCATTATATGATACAATTGTACAGTGTATACATCAGGGAGATACAATAAGGTGACCCGGCTTACCAACATGTCCAGTCAAACCAGGTGTACCCAGGCACAAATATGCCCTCCCCGTCGGCAGAAATGTACACCTACCCACGTACATTGATTAACCACTTCAGCCCCGGAAGGATTTCCCACTGTAGGACCAGAGCACTTTTTGCGATTCAGCAACTGCGTCGCTTTAACTGACAATTGTGCGGTCGTGCGACTTTTGTACCCAATCGAAATTTGCGGCCTTTTTTTACCCACAAATAGAGCTTTCTTTTGGTGGTATTTGATCCCCTCTGCGTCATTTCTGATCGCCGCTATAAATAAAAAAAGATCAACAAATTTGCGGAAAAAAAACAGTTTTTCTTACTTTTTGCGAAAATACTTATCCAAAAAAAAATATAAAAAAACATTTTTTTCATCAGTTTTAGCCGATTTATATTCTACCTCATATTTTTGGTTCGTGTTTATTGATTGGTTTGTGCAAAAGTTGCCGCTTTTACGGATGATGAGAATTCATTTCTAGGGTTTTTATTTTTTTTTTAATTTATTACTAGTAATGGCGGCGATCTGCAGTTTTTAGCGGTACTGTGATATTGCGGCGGACATGTCGGACCATTTTGACACTTTTTTGGGACCATTGGCATTTATACAGCGATCAGTGCTATAAAAATGCACTGATTACTGTATAAATATCATTGGCAGTGAAGGGGTTAACCTGCAGGGGGGCGATCTAGGGGGTAACTGTGTTCCCTAGGCGTGTTCTAACTGAGGGGGCTGGGCTACCAGCGGCATAAGAGCTCTAACTGATCCCAGTGACAGGGATCAGTAGATCTCTTACATGCCGCCTTACAGAGTGGGAACCGCCGTGTTTACATCGGCGGTTCCCTGTTCTTCCTCTCTGCTAGGCAATCGCAGCTCGCCGGCGGAGATTGAGTCCGCCCGAGCCGTGGCCACACTCCTGCAGAGTGTGACAGGCACGAGAACGCGCTGGCGTGCTCCCGCCCGCTACAGCGCACGCGCGAGCCGCCATTTATAGATGGCGATTTGTGGGACAGCGCCACTCTGCAGCATTAAATGTACGCGAGCTGGTCGGGAACCGGTTAAATCATAATGACAACAGAAACTACCCAAATGACCCTGATCAAAAGTTTACACACCCTGGTGATTTTGGCCTGATAGCATGCACACAAGTTGACATAAAGGGGTTTGAATGGCTATTAAAGGTAACCATCCTCACCTGTGATCTGTTTGCTTGTAATTAGTGTGTGTGTATAAAAGGTCAATGAGTTTCTGGACTCCTGACAGACCCTTCCATCCAGTGCTGCACTGACGTTTCTGGATTCTGAGTCATGGGGAAAGCAAAAGAATTGTCAAAGGATCTGTGGGAAAAGGCAGTTGAACTGTATAAAACAGGAAAGGGATATAAAAAGATATCCAAGGAATTGAGAATGCCAATCAGCAGTGTTCAAACTCTAATCAAGAAGTGGAAAATGAGGGGTTCTGTTAAAACCAAACCACGGTCAGGTAGACCAACTAAAATTTTAGCCACAACTGCCAGGAAAATTGTTCGGGATGCAAAAAAAAACCCACAAATAACTTCAGGTGAAATACAGGACTCTCTGAAAACATGTGGTGTGGTTGTTTCAAGATGCACAATAAGGAGGCACTTGAAGAAAGATGGGCTGCATGGTTGAGTCGCCAGAAGAAAGCCATTACTACACAAATGCCACAAAGTATCCTGCTTACAATAAGCCAAACAGCACAGAGACAAGACTCAAACCTTCTGCCACAAAGTCATTTGGAGTGATGAGACCAAAATTGAGCTTTTTGGCAACAACCATAAACCCTACATTTGGAGAGGAGTCAACAAGGCCTGTGAAGCACGGAGGTGGATCGCTGATGTTTTGGGGATGTGTGAGCTACAAAGGCACAGGAAATTTGGTCAAAATTGATGGCAAGATGAATGCAGTTATCAAAAAATACTGGAGGAACGTTTGCATTCATCAGCCAGGAAGCTGCGCATGGGACGTCCAACATGACAATGATCCAAAACACAAGGCCAAGTCGACCTGTCATTGGCTACAGCAGAACTGAGGAATGGGCAGCTTTACCATCTGAGAAGATAAAGAGCCTCACCCACAAATACCACAAAAGACTTCAAGCTGTCATTGATGTTAACCTCCTCCCACCCGCGCCATAGCCGAATGACGGCTACAGCGCGGCTCTAAAATGCCAGGAGGACGTCAATAGACGTCCTCCCATTTGGCTTGTGCTGGGCGCGCTCCCGCGGGCGCGAGCGGCACGTGCACGCGCCGCTCGCGCCCGCGGGAGCGTGCTCGCGGGTCGGGCGGACCCGATGTCCGCCGGAGACCCGCGATCTCCTTTCAGAGAGGAGGAACGGGGAACCGCCGAAGTAAACACGGCGGTTCCCCGTTCTGTGAATGGGACATGCCAGATCAACTGATCCCTGTTACTGGGATCAGTTAGATCTGTTATGTCCCGGCCAGCCCCGCCCCCCCACAGTTAGAACACACCCAGGGAACATTGTTAACCCCTTCACTGCCCCCTGTTGGTTAACCCCTTCATTGCCAATGACATTTATACAGTAATCAGTGGACATTTAAATTTCTGATCGCTGTATAAATGTCATTGGTCCCAAAAATGTGTCAAAAACGTCCGACATGTCCGCCCCGATATCGCAGTCCCGATAAAAATTGCAGATCGCCGCCATTACCAGTAAAAAAAATAAAAATGAATAAAAACGCCATAAATCAATGTCCAAGGCGCTATAACTTTTGCGCAACCCAATCAATAAACGCCGATTGCGATTTTTTTTTTACCAAAAATATGTAGAAGAATATAAATCGGTCAAAACTGTTGAATAAATTTGTTTTTTTATTTTTTATTTTTGGATATTTATTATAGCAAAAAGTAAAAAATATTGGTTTATTTTCAAAATTGTCGCTCTTTTTTTGTTTATAGCGGCGATCAGAAATGACGCAGAGGGGATCAAATACCACCAAAAGAAAGCTCTGTTTGTGGGAAAAAAAGGACGCAAATTTTGTTTGGGTACAACGTCGCACGACCGCGCAATTGTCATTCAAAGAGCGACAGCGCTGAAAACTGAAAATTGGTTTGGGCAGGAGGGGGGGTTTAAGTGCCCAGTAAGGAAGGGGTTAAAGGGGGCAACACACGGTATTAAGAACTGGGGTATGTAAACTTATGAGCACAGCTGTATTCGGTCTCATCTGCCTTCACCCCCAATACTCTCACATCTCACTAACCACACCACTTTTTCATTGTCTCTCACCTTCACTTTTTCACCTTTCTTGCTTTTTCCTTTTCTTTCCTTTTTCTCTTTTCTTCAGTTTATCTCTTTTTTCTTGCATTCCTGACTTTATGCCCATGAACTCAGTAATTATTTTACATATATACTTACCTTACAAAGATGGATCACTGGACCCAGTTGCATTCATTACTATGATATACTCTTTCATAGTTATATATCACAGCTGAATCATGGGGGTTACCCAGGGACACTTATTCCTTTACCATCCTCTCGTCATGCCTAGTCTCTGGGTGGGTGTCGCTGACCTTGTGCCTTCAGCTCCGGGACTGGGTGCCTGTCGTTGCTGCCCCAATTTTTGGAGTCAACTGACCCACGCAGGGGAGCCATCAGAAATTTTGGGGCCCCTTACTCAGCTTTAGACCCGCCCTCCTCCCCCCAATCTGACCACCAACATTCCCCAGGGCCTGCCCACTGGCCATCCCACCACATCCACCCACTGGCCAGGGGTGCACACATGTTGCAGCCGCACTAGGAATTATACCCCCTGTAGCCTGCCAAGCATGCCCCATTCAAGTGAAGTGAAGCGTGCAATGCATGCTAGTGTGGGATCCAAGGGGTTTAACCGGTTCAGCCCCAGCGCCGTAAATAGGCGGCGGTCGGGGTTGAGCGGCTCTCCCGGGACATAGTCTGCACCTGCAGGTAGAGTTGAGCGAACCTCTGGAAGTTCGGGTTCTGCTGGTCCGTCCGAACTTCGGGACAAAGTCCGGGTCCGGGTCCGGACGGAACCCGAACGATCGCACGGAC
>BLSH010215310.1:24714-43722 GCA_018402905.1 Glandirana rugosa | reverse complement strand
AAATTCTGCCATTTTCATTTTATAATGAACACAGTGATTTCCTATGACCCTCAGCTCCATCTAGTGTTTATAATGCAGTATTGTTTCCTGAAATACCTTCATCAGTAAAACGAGTGCAACACCGCACATTGTGGCCACCAGATGGAGCCAATGATCATAGGAAATCATCATAAGAAATAAAATATGGCCAAAATTCATCACAGTTGGGTGAATTGGCGTCATATTTCTTCAAGGAGTTTAAAAAACAGAGCTGTAAGTGTTTGTGAAATCTTCCCACACAAAATGCACTCAGCCAATGAGAGGTAATAAAAGGCCTAGAGGTCCGCCTTTTAAGTGGTGGGGTTAACGTGTTTTGTCCTGGAAGACAACTTGAGAAAACAGACCTCTTACAAGAATTTACACCACAAAATGCACTCAGCCAATGAGAGATAATGACTCAATTTTTATTTTTCTCCTGCTATCAATGGCCAACACGGTACAACACTTCATCCATGTCTTTGGTGATCTCTGATCTCCTTATGAACTGTTTCTTCCATGATGAAAATCATCCATGGAGAATATCTGAGGTGTATATCAGGGTGTCCTTCTTCCCCACATATCCAGCAACATTCATATACAAGACATTTCCCACACTCACTAATACACCTCCAGAGTTGTGTGGGACCCCTGATGTACAGGAAGACAGGACTTCAATGAGGAACATTTCCCTCATTCAGGACAGGAAAGTGGCTTTTCCCCTGTGTGAGATCTCTGAAGTCTGTAAATAGAGGACTTCTGCGGGTTACACTTCCGCCAATCAGAAGTGGAAAGTTGATCTACCGCCATGTTGCAATCTCTGATGTCTGTTAAGACTGGACTTCAATGAAAAACATTTCCCACACTCAGGACAGGAATACGGCTTCTCCCCCGTGTGAGATCTCTGATGTGTGTTAAGACTGGACTTCTGTGAAAAACATTTCCCGCACCCAAGACAGGAATACGGCTTTTCACCCGTATGAGATCTCTGATGTTTGTAAAAATAGGACCTCTCTGCAAAACATTTCCCACACTCAGGGCAGGAATACGGCTTCTCCCCCGTGTGAAATCTCCGATGTGTGTTAAGACTGGACTTCTGTGAAAAACATTTCCCACACTCAAGACAGGAGAACGGCTTTTCACCTGTGTGAGATCTCCGATGGATGTACAAACTGTAGTTTTGTGAAAAACATTTCCCACACTCAGGACATGAATGCGTTTTTTCTCCTGTGTGAGATCTTTTATGCACATTAAGATCGTATTTAGAACGGAAACGCTTCCCGCATTCAGGGCAGGGAAATCTTTTATGTGTTGGAAGGATGGCACCGTCCCTCACAGTCTGAGGTTCCTCAGGATAAGAGGAATACGATGGTCCATCTACACTGTGTGGTGCCGGATGGACATTTGAGGTGGCCGGGTTTTCTCCTGGACTATACTGTGTGATGTCCTCATCTTCTACTTTACAGTCTGGAGACAAAGTGAGACGATCCTCTGAAGTTTTCCTCATCTCCCGTCCATCTACTAAAATAGAAATACAAAGATTATTACTAGACACAAGCTGATTGGTTCCCCTAAACCAGGACTCCACCCACATCAGGCAGCTTTGTCTCTGAGGATCTTACAATTCCCCCCTCAAGGTAACGAGTAAATGGATCCTCTGATCTCCTACCAGTTCATTTCTTTATTCATGGACCTTAGTCAGAGAGAGAGAGGAAACAACGAGAACTGTCTTTTATAGGAGTGACAGTGATGAGGGGATTATAGGACGAGTGTCAGGAGTATGTAATGTACAACATAGAGTATATAGTGCAGGGGTCAGGAGTGTGTAATGTACAACATAGAGTATATAGTGCAGGGGTCAGGAGTATGTAATGTACAACATAGAGTATATAGTGCAGGGGTCAGGAGTATGTAATGTACAACAGAGTATATAGTGCAGAGGTCAGGAGTATGTAATGTATAATACACTAATCGGCCATAAAATCATGCCCATCCACCTAATATTGAGTCGGTCTTCCTTTTGCCAAGATCCAAAACCCATCCCCCAGATGCCTAGGCTGAGCAATGTCTATGCCAAAAATCAACATTTTACTGGCAGCACAGAGAAGGAAGATTATCGGAGAGAAATCCAGGAATACAGGACGGGGAACACAGCTCAGGAAAGTGACCAGGGGATTACAGGCTGATATCACCCAGTCCCCGCCCTACTCTGGACCAATCAGTGAGCAGTATGGGTGGAGGAATGGATTTAGTGTTAATGACCCACCTGTGCTGATCTCTGTAGGAGGGTCCTCCTCTATAAATGTCCCCGTTATTCCATCCTCCTCCATAGACTGCTGATCATCCCTCACATACCTCTCTTCTTCTTCTGATTTAACCTCAAATTCTATATCGATTGGATCTCCACTCTAAACCAAGAGAATGAGAGAGAAGATCATCTGTAAGACAGAAGCTTTATTATTGTGACATCACATAAGAAATCCACACATCGTCTCCATGAGTCTGTGTTTTATAATCTCCGTCCCACCAACCTTGTAACAGTGAGGGATGGGGCGACCTTCCTGTGTGGAATCCCGGGAATACAGAGGACGGGGACATCTCTCTGGTGGGTTCCTGGTATTAGGTGGCTCCATCATATCCTTGTGTCCTTCACAAAACTTCATCACTCCATACTCCTCATCCTCCTCTTTATGCTCTTCTTTAACATCAATACTATAACCCTCAAGATTTCCACTCTGAATATATAATAAAATATTGTAACAAACACGCTTGTATATAAATCATAACTACTAATTGTCCCTCACCTACCTGATGATGGTGAGGGATGGGGTGACCATCCTGTGTGGAATCCCGGGAATACAGAGGACGGGGACATCTCTCTGGTGGGTTCCCATTACCGGATCCATCTGTAGGAAACACAACACTGACTGAATACATTGTTTCTATGTGTTTATCAGATGATGGGGGGTCTAGGTGGAGCCCCCGTACTGCTCTCTCCTTTACAATAAAGTCTCCTCTTACCCGGTGATGTGAGGGGCGGCTGATTGTCCATCATGAGGTCCTTGTAGAGATCCTTGTGTCCTTCTAAATACTCCCCCTCCTCCATGGAGAAATAGACAGTGACATCCTGACACCTTATAGGAACCTGACACACACAATGATACAGTCACCATCCAGACACATCCCTTGTCTGTTACTGGATAATGTCCCAGAATTCCCAGCACCGCTCACCTCTCCTGTCAGCAGATGGACCATCATGGTGGTCAGTTCCAGGATCTTCTGCTCTTTGTTCCTCTCAGGGATGGGAGAAGGAGGGGGAGGCACCATGGTGGGGCTCTGGGTTCTGCTCCATCCTCCTGAGATTGGCTCCCCACTAGACTTCTTCACTACAACAGAATCCTACAGATCAGGAGAAAGATAAACCGACATCAATCATCTGACATCATCTACAGTCAGGTCCATAAATATTGGGACATCGACACAATTCTAATGTTTTTGGCTCTATACACCACCACAATGGATTTGAAATGAAAGGAACAAGATTTGCTTTAACTGCAGACTTTCAGCTTTAATTTGAGGGTATTTACATCCAAATCAGGTTACGGTGTAGGAATTACAGCAGTTTGTATTTGTGCCTCCCACTTTTTAAGGGACCAAAAGTAATGGGACAGATTAACAATCATAAATCAATCTTTCACTTTTTAATACTTGGTTGCAAATCCTTTGCAGTAAATTACAGCCTGAAGTGTGGAAGGCATAGACATCACCAGACGCTGGGTTTCATCCCTGGTGATGCTCTGCCAGGCCTCTACTGCAACTGTCTTCAGCTCCTGCTTGTTCTTGGGGCATTTTTCCTTCAGTTTTGTCTTCAGCAAGTAAAATGCACGCTCAATCAGATTCAGGTCAGGTGATTGACTTGGCCATTGCATAACATTCCACCTCTTTCCCTTAAAAAACTCTTTGGTTGCTTTCGCAGTATGCTTCGGGTCATTGTCCATCTGCACTGTGAAGTGCTGTCCAATGAGTTCTGAAGCATTTGGCCGAATATGAGCCGATAATATTGCCCCAAACACTTCAGAATTCATCCTACTGCTTTTGTCAGCAGTCACATCATCAATAAATACAAGAGAACCAGTTCCATTGGCAGCCATACATGCCCACGCCATGACACTACCACCACCATGCTTCACTGATGAGGTGGTATGCTTTGGATCATGAGCAGTTCCTTTCCTTCTCCATACTCTTCTCTTCCCATCACTCTGCCACAAGTTGGTCTTGGTCTCATCTGTCCATAGGATGTTGTTCTAGAACTGTGAAGGCTTTTTTAGATGTTGTTTGGCAAACTCTAATCTGGCTTTTCTGTTTTTGAGGCTCACCAGTGGTTTACATCTTGTGGTGAACCCTCTGTATTCACTCTGGTGAAGTCTTCTCTTGATTCTTGACTTTGACACACATACACACCTACCTCCTGGAGAGTGTTCTTGATCTGGCCAACTGTTGTGAAGGGTGTTTTCTTCACCAGGGAAAGAATTCTTCGGTCATCCACCACAGTTGTTTTCCATTTTCTTCCTGGTCTTTTGGTGTTGCTGAGCTCACCGGTGCGTTCTTTCTTTTTAAAGATGTTCCAAACAGTTGATTTGGCCACACCTAATGTTTTTGCTATCTCTCTGATGGGTTTGTTTTGTTTTTTCAGCCTAATGATGGCTTCACTGATAGTGACAGCTCTTTGGATCTCATATTGAGAGTTGACAGCAACAGATTCCAAATGCAAATAGCAAAATTAACTCTGGACCTTTTATCTGCTCCTTGTAAATGGGATAATGAGGGAATAACACACACCTGGCCATGGAACAGCTGAGCAGCCAATTGTCCCATTACTTTTGGTCCCTTAAAAAGTGTGAGGCACATATACAAATTGTTGTAATTCCTACACCGTTCATCTGATTTGGATGTAAATACCCTCAAATTAAAGCTGAAAGTCTGCAGTTAAAGCACCTCTTGTTCCTTTCATTTCAAATCCATTGTGGTGGTGTATAGAGCCAAAAACATTAGAATTGTGTCGATGTCTCAATATTTATGGACCTGACTGTAAATGTCTACAATAAGAACATAGTCTACTGACCAGACTAGACAAGAGCGATGTCATGTGACCTCCCAGAATCCTCCTCACCTCTCCGGTCAGGTCTGTGTTTTATTAATAAAGATAAGAGTGATGTCATGTGACCTCCCAGAATCCCCCTCACCTCTCCTGTCAGGTCTGTCTTTTATTAATAGAGACAAGAGTGATGTCATGTGACCTCCCAGAATCCTCCTCATCTCTCTGGTCAGGTCTGTGTTTTATTAATAGAGATAAGAGTGATGTCATGTGACCTCCCAGAATCCTCCTCATCTCTCCGGTCAGGTCTGTGTATTATTAATAGAGATAAGAGTTATGTCATGTGACCTCCCAGAATCCTCCTCATCTCTCCGGTCAGGTCAGTGTTTTATTAATAGAGATAAGAGTGATGTCATGTGACCTCCCAGAATCCCCCTCACCTCTCCGGTCAGCAGGTAGATGATCTCCAGGGTGAGGTTTAGTATCTTCTCAGTCATGTGACGTCGGTCCTCCTCCATCCTCATTGGTGGGGTCATGTGATCTATACAGGTCTCCTTGTAGACGGATAACTTTGGGAAATGAAAGTAAGAATTATTTGGAAGGTATTGGTCACACAATAATAGGATGTGGGTGGGGGAGGGGTAGTAGGAGGGTTGCTGTACATTGAAGAACTACTACCCCCATGGGAACGCATTTCATTTGGACTGTTTAGGGCGGGGCTTGACAAACTTGCTTTGAATCTAGGAGATAAAAATATTAGCAGCCAGTTTTTTGTAACTAACAAATCGTACGGGAGGAACTTGTTCCCGAAGGTGAAATTATCCTTTAACCCTTTCTCATGTAGAGCCGTTTTTGCATACGTTTAAAAAATAATTTTAGGCCTGAAGATTACATAAATTCCCCCAAAACACAATATATTTTCTTAAAAGCAGACACCCTAGAGAATAAAATATTGGTTGATCCAAATTTTTGTGTCACACGATATTATCGCAAAGTAAAAAAAGCATTAAAAGTTAATTCTAGGGGGCACAAAATCGCAATAAATTACCAAATTATTTGGTAAAATATAAAAGATGAGGTTGTGCCGAGTAAATAGACACCAAACATATCAAACCTGAAATTTGTGTGCGCCCGTGAAATGGCGACAAACTTCAGTACCCGATATTTATTATATATATATTTATATGCTTTGAAAGCCCCCTGTAGGTCATCAGTTTATCGTTACGGCGGAGGTCTGGTGTTAGAATTATCGCCCTCATCCTGGCGTGTGTGGCAATATAGATATGTGTGTATCGCAATGAACGTTTTCAGGCGTAGTTTATGTGGTGGTGGGGGGGCCTCAATTTTTTTTGGGGGGTGGGAAGATTTATGTGCGTTGGTGTAACTTTGACCTTTTACAATTAAAATTTCTTTTTTTCTTTTGCCTAACATTTTTCCCCATCACATACGAGACAAAGTCCTCTATGTGATGTTTTTTTGGTGACAGGTTCTCTTTAATGAGAAATCCAGGGTCTAAAAGACCCCCCCCAATGTCCCCCCTGAGCTTCAAGTTGCGAAAGTTTGGAACCAAATAACGAACCCCATTGAGGTCTATGGGACCCGAACTGGAAAAATCGTGTGCCCATTTTGAAGGCTTACTGTATATGCAAGTAATTGGGCATACAATGGTTATGGGGTCTGGGTACTGCCCTGGGGGACATGCATCAATGAAAAAAAAAAGTTTGTACAAAACGTAATTTTTAAATGAGCAGTGATTTATTGATTCTTAAAGTGAAAGCATAAAAATGAAAAATTCCTTTCAATATAGTGTCTGGGGGGGGGATCCCCTTAGTCTACCTGTAAGATGGCGCATCTGTACCGTGTATAGAACCTGCTGCAGCAATAATTGCATTTATAAAGCCAAAAAAAGTAATTTTCCCTGCGAGCAATGGCTTAAGGAGCCAGTCTGTATGATGAGGCCACATTGTAGTGCACTGGGAACAAGATTAGAGATTTTTTTGGATAAATTCTGGTGTCTCTTCCAAAGACTTTGGATAGAAGTAACCGGTGTGGAAAAATTGGCCTTTGGGTGTGTCGGTGGCATCTTCACACCCTATAGAGCAGGGGTAGGCAATCTTATGGAGGTGGAGATCTACCTGAACAACATGGGAGAAGTCAAAGATCACAAGGCACAGTGTTGCTACCTCACACCTGACTTAAACCTCGAATTGCCATACTATGGTGTAGCAGTGCATTGCACGCAAATCATGGGTTTAAATCAGGTGGGGAGGAGGCCACGTTTCACCTCCTCACCACCTGTCAAACACATTCAGATCTCTTTGCAGAGGAGCAGCAGTGCCTGCTGCACTTGTGAATGAGCCCTAGATTGGCAGTGGCACCCTTAGGGCTTGTTCACAGATAAAGTTGGGGGGTGGTAAAACCCTGCAGTCAAGTCATGATTTTATTGCGCCCCAATCCCTACCCTCTTTAGTAGTACACATGCCACAGCAGGAATTAAGCCCCCTGTTGCTTTTGGTGGGTGCTACCGCTTGCCAATCGAGACCGATTAAAGTAAATTGGGCCACTCTGCAAGTGCTCTGCAACTGTATGCTTCTGTGGGGTCCAAGGAGATAAAGTAGGTGGTGCAAAAGCAACACAATGCTGCTATTATGCCCAGTGTATTGCTTCCCACTGAGCTAAAGATCTCTTCTGTCCTGATGCTGGCACCACTCTGGAGACCGCTAACCAGGATAAGATGGTGGGGTGCAGTTGGCATCACTCTGCATGGGACAGGAGTCAGCACTACAAAGGAGGCATCAGCTTATGCAGCTCTTCTTCCCTACTACAGCTTCAACTTTACAAGTAGTCCCTCTTCACTGCACTGTGCTGGATGCTCTGGGATCGTGGGTCATTAAGCCCAGACCACGATCTACCAGTCACCTGGCTGCGATCTACTGGTAGATTGCAATCTACAGGTTGCAGACCCCTGCTACAGAGGTACTTTTGATGAAAGGAAAAATTGGCCTTGCATGTCAAAAATTGAAATGATATGCACCTGTCAAACAGGTGCGGAAAAATTGGTCTTTGGGTGTCGGTGGCGCCTTCACACCGCAACCGTATAAAGATACTCTTGAGGAAAGCAAGAACTGGCTTTGCTGTCAAAATTTAATTGATATGCACCTGTCAAACAGGTGCAGAAAAATGTGTCCTTTGGTGTTAATTGTGCCCATGAAACCTACACCAAAAAAATTATTCCAGATGAAATCAACACCCACAACGCTTGGCAGCCTTGAAGTCCTGCAGAGATTTCACATCCCAAAACAACACTTAATCAGTGACATCGGCATCAGGGGCTTCATAGCTGCTGATAATCCAGGACTGATTCATTTTGATAAATGTCAGGCGGTCCATGGAGTCTGTGGACAGACGCGTTCTATTATCAGTAATAAAACCTCCAACAGCATTTAAGCCTCGTCTGGAAAGCACGCTGGATGTAGGGCAGCCTAGCAGTTCAATTGCATATTGGGCAAGTTCTGGCCAGTGGTCTATTCTCATTGTCCAGTAAGCCAGTGGATCGACTGGAAAGCTCTCCATCTTTGTTTTCGCCCCTAGATAATGGTCCACCATGTGATGCAGACATTGCCGATGGGATGTGGAACCTGAAAGCTCTGGGCAGCGAGGACTAAAGAAATTGTGAAATGTATCACTTAGGTGGCTGCCTTCTCCACCGCTCCTCTCTTGACCAAAAGAAGCCTCAAAACTATGTTTTCTACGACACTGTGACCTACCAGAGTTGCGAAAAGCATTAGATAAACTTCTCTTTAAAGTGTCCTCAAGAGCTTTCATCTTCTGCATTCTCTGTGGGGACGGGATGAGTTCTGAGACTTTCCCCTTCTAACGGTAGTCAATGAGTGTTGCCAACCAATAATGATCCTTCTCCTTTATGCCACATATTCTTGGGTCCTTTCACAGGCTTTAAAGCAGGAGGGGGCCCATGCACCGCAAATTTGCGGAGGCATGAGAAGCAGACTCCTCGGAGTCACTGAGGATTACAGTATCTTGAACTTCCTCTTCCCAGCCACGTACTGCTCCCAAGGGTTCCGGGGATGGGAAACCATCTCTTACTGTTTGATGTACAATATGTCCTCCTCTGCTTCAATGCCTCCAAAACGGCCAGAATCCTCCTCCTCCTCCCTCATCTCTTGTGTGTTCTGTGGCTTAGGAACAATGGTGTCTGCATAAAGTGAGCCTTGAAAGGAAAGGAAGTCCTCCTCTTCCTCCTGCTGCTCTGCCTCGAGTGCCCTGTCCATAATGCCACATACTCCAGCAAGAACACAACAGGTCTTGTGTCACTGATGCATGCATTGGCACGGCTCACCATCCTTGTGGCCTTCTCAAATGGTGACAGTACAGTGCATGCATCCTTTATGAGCTGCCATTGGCGCGGGGAAAAAGGCTGAGCTGGCCTGAGCCTGTCGTTGTGCCATACTCACACGGGTACTCGTTGACAGCCCTCTGCTGCTTGTGCAGCCGCTGCAGCATTGCCAAAGTCGAGTTCCATCTGGAGGACGTGTCACAAATTAGGTGGTTTACGGGTAGGTAGAATTCCCTCTGACCGCCTGAAATTGTTAAGCATTCTTCTGGCCTGCTTTAGCAGATCTTCCAACCCTGGGTACCTATTTAAGAAACACTACACCACTAAACTGAGCACATGTGCCAGGGATGACACATCTGTCAACTTTCCCTGTCTAAGGGCGGACAGGAGGTTTGTGCCATTCCTGGCTCCAGCTGATGTGCATAAACCACCTCTGGGCCTGCCCCTGCAGAGCTCAAGAATCTCTGCTCTGGTGTGGCTCCTGTCCCCTAGACACACCAGCTGGAGCACTGCATGACACCTTTTAGCCTGACTCATTGAATAGCCCCTTGAACGCATAGGGGATACTTGTGGCTCATAGGAGGGCATGGAGGAGGTAGAGCTGACAAATACTCACCATCACCACTAGCTGTATGAAGACGTGGTGGCACAACAAGCTGCACCACTGAGCCTGTCCTGCATCCTTCTGAATTGCAAGCAGAGTCACCCAGTGTGATGTGAATGAAATAGATTGTCCCTGACCATGCTTACTGGACCACGTGTCAGCAGTAACGTGGACTTTGTGGCTGACAGCCTTGCCCAACGATGTCACAACATTACCTTCCACATGATGCTGCAGAGTTGGAATGGCCTTACGTGAAAAGAAATACAACTGGATTTGATTAGTATTAGATCTGCAGACAAGGAATGATAAATACGATTCTTCCTGTGACTTGTTTGCTCTGAGGCAGTGCTGTGAGGACAATGGAGGTCCTCATGATGTCCAGGATGGGGAACTTCCTACACAAATGGACTCAGCTCTAGGTGGGTCTGCTATATGGTTACATTATCTTCATAACTGCAGGTGCAATGCCCAGATCGTTACCTGAAGACCAGGATGTACAAAAATTCAAAATTGAAATTTTACAGAGTGCGGCCATGCAGAGATTGTGTGCATTCTAACCTGCTGACCTTTGGCCAGAGTTGCCGGCTAATCAGAATAATTGCCAGAGCCCGGCTGCAAGGCTCCAATCTTTGGCAGCCTGCTGACTGACAGGAATGATGTCAGTCTCTGCAGTAAGAGAAGGGATGGGATAGGAGGAAGATGTTGCTGGTGAAGTAGAGAGCTGTGGGGGAGGATCTGCACAATTCCATCAAATGGCAGCCCAGTGTGGGTATGAGGACAGCAGGGGGAAGGGGTTTGGTTGCCAAGTATACTGTAGTATCCAGGACATTGTACAGAGTGGTGCGGGGCTAGGATTGCCACCTCATCCCTTTAAACCCGAACACATATGAATTACACAGGTTCTGGGGCTAATTAAATGCAGATAAGTCACCAAGTGAGTTTAACTACCACCTTAATCAGCCACAGAGCCTGTGTAATTCATATGTGTTCGGGTTTAAAGGGACGAGGTGGCAACCCTGAGGGGCTCTGAATTCCAGCACCGGGCACTGCTAGAACCTGTGTCATGGGAAGATATTGGACTGAACCATGTGTGCATAGCACTGATCCCTGACCATTCGAGTGACCACCAAGGGGTGAAGGACTGCCCTTCTTCATTCCACTTGGTATCTTGAAAATTTTTATTTGACCAGTGAAATGGTAAGAAGGTGAAGGTCACCTCCATTTCCTGGCAGGAGTTCTGAAAAGTGTAGGTGGTAGGACCATCATAGACCAAGAGCCCCATTCCCTACTTAGAGTCCCCCTGACCCTACAACCTCCCCTTCCCTCAGAGCCCTGCTGCCCATCAACCCTATCAAGGGCCCAGAGCCCTTCAACTCCACTACCCCCTTAGGGGCCCCAAAGTCCTCTACCTTAAGGACCCCCTGAGATGTTCCTCATCTCCCCTCCTTCCCTCAGTATTTTCCTCCCTCTGACACCAATGATGGAAGATATTCTTCATGGCAGGCTGGGGAATGTTTTCTTCCTCCTGACCAGCAATTTAAGGGGCTGTGTGCTCCATACTCCTGACCCCGGCACTCCATCATTGTGTTGGCTGCATAGTGTAATGATTGCCCATTGGCTGCCTGTGTAGTGTAATAAATGCCCTTTGTAGGCCATGTATGGTCAGGATGGTCATTGTCTTCTCTATTTATTAGCAGTGCTGTTTGTTTAGAGGAACAAATTACTAGAATTTATCTCCAAAATGAAGAGAATGTTCCGGCCCTGTAAGTGGGGGAAATGTTCTGCCCCTGAAGGGGTTAATCTAGGTTCCCACACTATATATGTGTGTATCATCATCTGCTGGAGATAAAAGACGTCACAGTGACTATGGAGGAAGAGGACGGACATGACGGGGGGGATACTGGGTTTAAATAGAAAATAAGATCTTATTACCTCATCTGCTGTCACTGCCAGCAACGTCTTCTCTCTACTTCCTCCCGACTCACCTCTCACCCGGAACTTCCTATTTATACCTGACATCACTTCCTGTCTGTTCCTGACATCACTTCCTGTCTTTCATAGAGACTTCCTGTCTGGGTAGAACTGCAGCCCTGAGAAGCGTCTGGTAATGAGAACACGGCCTTGTGCTGTGTGTGGATGTTCTGTATATCCTTATAGATGGGTCATCTCCACTCCCACCAAGGGGGACATATATGTAAATACATTTATATGGACATTTTTAATTGGCAATTTAATTTTAGAGTTCTAACCACAAAGTCCGATGGCCAGAATAGGGAACATCTGTTATTCAGCGGGAGAAGACGCTCGCTGTGTTATCATTCAGGGAATGTTTAAAACTCAACGAATGTCACATTTGCCGCCCGACAGCCAGAATTATTTTCTTCACACATCACCTCTCTAATATAGCATTTTTTAAATAATACTTTAATGTGCGTCTTTATGGAACTCAGGCATCAGTTGTGCTGACCTTTCTTTTCAGAGCAAGAAGAGGAGAGAAGAAGACAGACAAATGGAGGAGGTGAACACAGTCTATGGAGGGGAGGATGGGCTGTAAATCGATCACGTTCTTCAGAAGAATAAGAAAAGGCGATTGCTTGAAAAGTAAGGGATGTGGTGTCACAACTAGCAAAGCTCACCTCTTATGTTAATTTAAGAAAAGGTGATTGGCCACCAACTCAGATACCTTCTCAGGTTGGGACAACAGTAACAAGGAAGGCTGCCTTCTGTGCTGGGGTCGTAAAAGGAACCTTGGGCAATGGTCTGAAGAAAGGATATTGAAGTGCTGATAACACATAGAGCCATGGGGCAATGTAACTGATGTCTATAAGAAAGATATCACCCAAGTCTAGTCACCAAGGATCCTTGGAATATTGAAGGGGCCAACAGCTGGCCCTTAATGTTGTTCAGTGGCGGGCACTGATCGATGCCACCTTACATTCGGACAATGTAACCGACACCCTGAATAAAGCTGTGACTCAGAAAGTGGGTTGTAGGACACGATCTTTGGAGTGTGATGTAAAGCAATCAAAAAGTCCTTAAGAACATAACTCCCAGAGAATCAGGGTTGAGTCCCGGATTGCCTATGTCACAGGAAGCCGGAATCTCTCCTCGCCAGTCCGGCTGCTTGTGACATACAGACGCATGTACAGTGCAGAGCGGAGCGCACTGAGCCCGCCCCCTCCTCCTCCTGCTGTGATGTTTTGTATTCCTGTACTGTGTAAGTGACGCTTGCAGAGGAGGGACCCCTTGTCAATGACAGAAAGTTCAGCCCACTTCCACCCTGAATAAAGCTGTGACTCGGAAAGTGGGTTGTAGGACACGATCTTTGGAGTGCGATGTAAAGCAATTAAAAAGTCCTTAAGAACATAACTCCCAGCCGTCCCTGATTCACCGGGACCATCCCGGAAAATGGCCCTTGTCCCAGAGAATCAGGGTTGAGTCCCGGATCGCCTGCGTCTGTATGTCACAGGAAGCCGGCATCTCTCCTCGCCGGTCCGGCTGCCTGTGACATACAGACGCACGTACAGTGCAGAGCGGAGCGCACTGCGCCCGCCCCCTCCTCCTCCTGCTGTGATGTTTTGTATTCCTGTATTGTGTAAGTGATGCTTGCAGAGGAGGGACCCCTTGTCAATGACAGAAAGTTCAGCCCACTGCCACCCTGAATAAAGCTGTGACTCGGAAAGTGGGTTGTAGGACACGATCTTTGGAGTGCGATGTAAAGCAATTAAAAAGTCCTTAAGAACATAACTCCCAGCCGTCCCTGATTCACCGGGACCGTCCCGGAAAATGGCCCTTGTCCCAGAGAATCAGGGTTGAGTCCCGGATCGCCTGCGTCTGTATGTCACAGGAAGCCGGCTTCTCTCCTCGCCGGTCCGGCTGCCTGTGACATACAGACGCATGTACAGTGCAGAGCGAAGCGCACTGAGCCCGCCCCCTCCTCCTCCTGCTGTGATGTTTTGTATTCCTGTACTGTGTAAGTGATGCTTGCAGAGGAGGGACCCCTTGTCAATGACAGAAAGTTCAGCCCACTGCCACCCTGAATAAAGCTGCGACTCGGAAAGTGGGTTGTAGGACACGATCTTTGGAGTGCGATGTAAAGCAATTAAAAAGTCCTTAAGAACATAACTCCCAGCCGTCCCTGATTCACCGGGACCGTCCCGGAAAATGGCCCTTGTCCCAGAGAATCAGGGTTGAGTCCCGGATTGCCTATGTCACAGGAAGCCGGCATCTCTCCTCGCCGGTCCAGCTGCCTGTGACATACAGACGCACGTACAGTGCAGAGCGGAGCGCACTGAGCCCGCCCCCTCCTCCTCCTGCTGTGATGTTTTGTATTCCTGTACTGTGTAAGTGATGCTTGCAGAGGAGGGACCCCTTGTCAATGACAGAAAGTTCAGCCCACTGCCATCCTGAATAAAGCTGTGACTCGGAAAGTGGGTTGTAGGACACGATCTTTGGAGTGCGATTTAAAGCAATTAAAAAGTCCTTAAGAACATAACTCCCAGCCGTCCCTGATTCACCGGGATCGTCCCGGAAAATGGCCCTTGTCCCAGAGAATCAGGGTTGAGTCCCGGATCGCCTGCGTCTGTATGTCACAGGAAGCCGGCATCTCTCCTCGTCAGTCAGGCTGCCTGTGACATACAGACGCACGTACAGTGCAGAGCGGAGCGCACTGAGCCCTCCCCCTCCTCCTCCTGCTGTGATGTTTTGTATTCCTGTACAGAGGAGGAGGCGGGGAGCATGCACTCCGCTCTGCCAGAACCGCGATCTGTTACTGTGTAAGTGACGCTTGCAGAGGAGGGGCCCCCTTGTCAGTGACACAAAGCTCCGCCCACTGACACCCTGAATAAAGCTGTGACTCGGAAAGTGGGTTGTAGGACAAAGATCTTTGGAGTGCGATGTAAAGCAATCAAAAAGTCCACAACAAGAATAAAAAAAGGTGAATGGCCACCAACTGGGATACACTTCTCCAGGTTGAGGCAATGCGGCGGGCATCGTGATTGACGATGGATTTACACAGGGTGACTTTTTTTTAATTTCGTTTTTTTTTAAAAGGACTTGCCAAAAACTGCCTAATGTGTTTACACTACACTTTTTTGTTGGTGAATAAGTAGGAGTACCATGTTACCCATATTTATTTACATGGGTGGGGGCCAGGATCTGGGGCTTCAAGATTCCGATAAGCTCCGTGCCTGTAGATCCCCACAACCACTGGCCAGGGTTGTGGGGAAGAGGCCTTTGTCCCCATCAACGTAAGGGCAAGGTGCTTAGGGGGGCAGAGACCCCCTGCCTCAAAGCACCCCACCCCAATGTTGAGGGCATGCGACCTGGAAGGGTTCAGGAGAGGGGCCTTCTGTACCTTTATTTGGACAGGCATTCATGTTTCTGCTGGCTCTGGTGACACTGTACTGGTCACATGGTACTGGTGTGATGGTGATCAGGTACTGGTATGTCAGTGACACTGGTACAGATATTGCTGGTTGTACTGGTCACATGGTACTGGTGTGATGGTGATCAGGTACTGGTATGACAGTGACACTGGTACAGATATTGCTGGTTGTACTGGTCACATGGTACTGGTGTGATGGTGATCGGGTACTGGTATGTCAGTGACACTGGTACAGATATTACTGGTTGTACTGGTCACATGGTACTGGTGTGATGGTGATCAGGTACTGGTATGTCAGTGACACTGGTACAGATATTACTGGTTGTACTGGTCACATGGTACGTGTGTGACAGTGATCGGGTACTGGTATGTCAGTGACACTGGTACAGATATTACTGGTTGCACTGGTCACATGGTACTGGTGTGATGGTGATCAGGTACTGGTATGACAGTGACACTGGTACAGATATTGCTGGTTGTACTGGTCACATGGTAGTGGTGTGATGGTGATTGGGTACTTATATGTCAGTGACACTGGTACAGATATTACTGTCTGCACTGGTCACATGGTACTGGTGTGATGGTGATTGGGCACTGGTATGTCAGTGACACTGGTACAGATGGTGATGGGGCTCTGTACCACGATCTGTGATTGGCGGTGTCCAAGAGACACAACAATCACAGGTCAAACCTCTACACGCCCCCGAGGGGTACAGTGGGAAGATGTATGGTACGTTCTCCAAAATAGACAAAGCTCCTACCCTCCTGTATATGTATAATGGCTGGGCGGGGGTGGTAAATAAACATCTCCTCACACTTAGGGGTCTATTCAGAAATAATTTGCACAGTAATTTGCCCAGGTAAAGTGCATGCACATTCCTTCTCTGTGTATCAGGGTAAAAAATAAATGTTATTCGGCTATTTGCTGAGCTTCTCATATGTTTTCCATTGATTTAAAATGGAAAATACCACATTTGGCCACTAGGTGGCCCCCTAATCCCCATACTTAGAGCCATCTAATGACCAAATGTAGAATTGTCCTTTCTATATCAATGGTTGGTATCATATTGTTGGCTTCATTATCTCCCGTTCTTCCATGTCTTCTGTACTCATAAGTGTCTGATCTCAGTTATCTGTATGAAATCACGCCTGATGGAGGAAACTAAGGCCTCCATTTTATAGAATATTAGTTGATGATTGTGACAAACATTTGCCCAGCCGTGATAAATTCTGCCCATTTTATAATGAACACAGTGATTTCCTATGACCCTCAGCTCCATCTAGTGTTTATAATGCAGTATTGTTTCCTGAAATACCTTCATCAGTAAAACGAGTGCAACACCGCATTATGGCCACCAGATGGAGCCAATGATCATAGGAAATCATCATAAGAAATAAAATATGGCCAAAATTCATCACAGTTGGGTGAATGGGCGTCATATTTCTTCAAGGAGTTTTAGAAAAACAGACCAGTAAGTGTTTGTGAAATCTTCCCCTATAAATTGCACTGAGCCAATGAGAGGTAAGGACTCCATTTTTATTTTTCTCCTGCTATCAATGGCCAACATGGTACAACACTTCATCCATGTCTTTGGTGATCTCTAATCTCCTTATGAACAGTTTCTTCCATGATGAAGATCAGCCATGGAGTATATCTGAGGTGTATATCAGGGTGTGCTTCTTCCCCACATGTCCACCAACATTCATATACAAGACATGTCCCGCACTCACTAATACACCTCCAGGGTTGTGTGGGATCCCTGATGTACAGGAACACAGGATTTCAATGAGGAACATTTCCCTCACTCAGAACAGGGATATGGCTTCTCCCCATGTAGGATCTCTGATGTCTGGAAAGATCGGACTTCTGTGAAAAACATTTCCCACACACAAGACAGGAATACGGCTTCTCCCCAGTATGAGATCTCTGATGTCGGGAAAAATGGGACTTCTGTGAAAAACATTTCCCGCACTCAGGACAGGAATACAGCTTCTCCTCGATGTGAGATCTCTGATGTCTGTAAAAATTGGACTTATCTGAAAAACAATTCCCGCACACAGGACAAGAATACGGCTTCTCACCCGTGTGCCATCTCTGATGTGTATAAAGATGAATCTTCTGTGAAAAACATTTCCCGCACTCAGAGCAGGAAAATGGCTTCTCCCCCGTGTGAGATCTCTGATGTGTATAAAGTATAGACCTCTGTGAAAAATATTTTCCACACTCAGGACAGGAATACGGCTTCTCGCCTGTGTGAGATCTCTGATGTCTATAAAGATGTGAATAACGTAAAAAACATTTCCCACACTCAGAACAGGAATACGGCTTCTTATCTGTGTGAGATCTCTGATGTGAGTTAAGACCGGACTTAGCTGAAAAACATTTCCCGCACTCAGGACAGGAAAACGGCTTTTCACCTGTGTGCAATCTGTGATGTGTGTAAAGTTGGTCCTTCCTTGAAAAACACTTCCCGCACTCAGTACAGGAAAATGGCTTTTCACCCGTGTGCAATCTCTGATGTGTGTAAAGTTGGTCCTTCCTTGAAAAACACTTCCCGCACTCAGTACAGGAAAACGGCTTTTCACCCGTGTGCAATCTCTGATGTGTGTAAAGATGCTCCTTCCTTGAAAAACACCTCCCGCACTCAGTACAGTAAAACCTCTTATCTGTTGAAAGGACAGCACCGTCCCTCACAGTCTGAGGTTCCTCAGCATAAGAGGAATACGATGGTCCGGCACCGTCCCTCACAGTCTGAGGTTCCTCAGGATAAGAGGAATACGGTGGTCCGGCACCGTCCCTCACAGTCTGAGGTTCCTCAGGATAAGAGGAATACGATGGTCCGGCACCGTCCCTCACAGTCTGAGGTTCCTCAGGATAAGAGGAATATGATGGTCCGGCACCGTCCCTCACAGTCCGAGGTTCCTCAGGATCAGAGGAATACGGTGGTCCGGCACCGTCCCTCACAGTCTGAGGTTCCTCAGGATAAGAGGAATACGGTGGTCCGGCACCGTCCCTCACAGTCTGAGGTTCTTCAGAATAAGAGGAATACGATGGTCCGGCACCGTCCCTCACAGCCTGAGGATCCTCAGGATAAGAGGAATACGATGGTCCATCTACACTGTGTGGTGCCTGATGGACATTGGAGGTAGCTGGGTTTTCTCCTGGACTATACTGTGTGATGTCCTCATCTTCTACTTTACAGTCTGGAGACAAAGTGAGACGATCCTCTGAGGTTTTCCTCATCTCCCGTCCATCTACTAAAATAGAAATACAAAGATTATTACTAGACATCAGCTGATTGGTTCCCCTAAACCAGGACTCCGCCCACATCAGGCAGCTTTGTCTCTGAGGATCTTACAATTCCCCCCTCAAGGTAACGAGTAAATGGCTCCTCTGATCTCCTACCAGTTCATTTCTTTATTCATGGACCTTAGTCAGAGAGTGAGGAAACAACGAGAACTGTCTTTTATAGGAGTGACAGTGATGAGGGGATTATAGGACGAGGGTCAGGAGTATGTAATGTACAACATAGAGTATATAGTGCAGGGGTCAG
>BLSH010215274.1:16052-26368 GCA_018402905.1 Glandirana rugosa | reverse complement strand
TTTGTCATTGGGGACGTGCGTACAGTCTCACTACAGTAGCATGGGGGCCGGTAAGTACATCAGTCTCCGACCCTTGGGCCTTCCTTCTGGCCCCCTTCTACAGTCGGGAGAGTCGATACTGTAACGTTGTGGCCTCCCGAAGTAAAATTGGTGAACGGCTGGCGGTTGGCGTCCAACTGCCGCTGTTCCACCAAGCAATAGCGTTTAGCGGCAGTATGCTGCCGCCGACGCCATTGCGCGTGACACTCGCGCGCGGCGGCCTCCGCGCGGGCGCGCGAGTGACACAAGCCCCTCCCGGTCCCTCGCCCACGCCGCCGAAGCTAACGGCGGCCGATGGGCGCTACCGATCGCGGGTAGCCGGCGGCAATCGAAGCCGCCGCACCCGCTCCCTGGCCCTCCCCGAACACAGTGAGCGCGCGGGCGCGCCTCCGGCGGCGCGCGCTCACAGTGCGCGTTACCGCAGCCGCCGTCGTATGACGGCGATTTGCGATAACGAACCACCTTGTCGCCGTCAACCTGCGGTTGGCGGTCGGCAAGTGGTTAAAATGAAGCCCTCCGGTGTTGCAATGTCATAGCTGAGAGGGCTGACATCTTCCCCCGGTCTTCCTTCCGGGTTCCCAGCCTCTGACTACATGAATGGCCGGGGGTACGATGACATCACTCTGACATGCGTGCAGGGGTTACTGTTTATGGCACGGGCTCTGAAGGTCTGGCACTGTAAGCCAGATCTTGAGAGCGCATGCATCGGTGATGCTATTGGCTGCATGCGCTCTATCTTCTAAACTACAAGTTTAGGAGATCTTCACAGTGCCTACAGATAAACCTTATTATAGGCTTACCTTTAGGTGCAAATTGTGTAACAGAGTTTACTACCACTTTCACTAAAGACTTGATTGCTTTCTCAATACCTGCAGATGTTCTGATATTGAGGAGTCTTGCTTGAGACCACAATTTCCTGTGCTGACACCCATTATGCAGACATAGCATACTACTGCCACTTCTAGAAAGTCAGTGTAAAGCAATGATATGCAGTCACTGCTAGAGCAAGTGTATGGAGACCAGATGAAAAAAAAGTATAAACGGTATTTCTCCTTGCGTTCACTGACAGATGCAGCTCTTGATTGACTTTGTGGGTTTTATGTTCGTCCCACTAGGAGTTAACTAGGCAGGGAAAAGAAACAGCTGCCCCCTCCCCTGGGGGCCATCCTCTCTTCCTACATCAAACCCCCACATAGCATAGCTCTTCAGTTTCAATGCCTAGTTCGCAAGGAGTTGACCTGGCTTCCCTTCTGGGGAACTGTGGTCCTATTGTGACCATTTTTATTTTTATTTTTTTCCAGGCGTGGAGAACTGGCAGGCAGATTTTCTCAGTTGCCAGACGCTGGACCAGGGGGAGTGGTCCCTCCACCCAGAGGTGTTCAATCAGATTTGCCGCAGATGGGGGACGCCGGACGTGGATCTCATGGCGTCCCGATTCAATCACAAAGTGAGGACCTTTGTGTCCAGAACGAAGGATCCGCTGGCAGTGGCCACGGACGCTCTGGTGGCCCCCTGGAGCCATTATCGTCTCCTGTACGCCTTCCCTCCGATAAGACTGCTTCCGAGATTGGTACGCAGAATAATGATGGAGGGGATACCAATAATTCTGGTGGCCCCAGATTGGCCCCAGCGCACCTGGTATGCCGACGTGGTGCAAATGGTGGCAGACGCCCCTTGGCGGCTCCCGATGCGAGACGATCTTCTGTCTCAAGGACCCATATTGCATCCTGCTTTACCCTCGCTGGCTTTGACGGCTTGGCTATTGAGTCCCAGGTGCTGAGGGATAGGGGAGTCGCCGACTCCGTAATCCCTACTCTGTTAAAGGCTCGCAAGTGCACTCTCGCAAGATTTATCACCGCACCTGGAAGGCTTGGTGTGAGGCTTGGGGCTATAACCCTCGCTCTTATGTCGTGTCCAGGGTCCTGACCTTTTTGCAGCAGGGCCTGAATAAGAACTTGGCTTTGAGTACTCTCAAGGGCCAGATTTCGGCTTTAGCTATACTCTTTCAGAGACCTTTAGCTTCGCACTCGCTGATTCGTACCTTTTGTACAAGGTGTGCGACATGTGGCGCCCTCGGGTAAGGCCTCCGATGGCCCCGTGGGATTTAAATCTGGTGCTTTCTGTCCTTCAGAAACCACCTTACGAGAAGATTAGGGAGATTTCCTTACAACTGCTGTCGCAGAAGGTGGCCTTCTTAGTTGCCATCACTTCCGCCAGACGGGTGTCGGAATTAGCAGCGCTATTGTGCAAGTCTCCCTACTTAATAATGCATAGGGATAAGGCGGTCTTGCGACCCTCTCCTTCCTTTCTTCCGAAGGTAGTCTCTTCTTTTCACATTAATGAAGATATTGTCCTGCCTTCATTGTGCTTTCGTCCATCGCACCCAAAGGAGTTTGAGTTGCATGCTTTGGACGTGGTGAGGGCCTTTAAGAGTGTACTTGGCTGCTACAGCTTCTTTTCGAAAAGCTGATGCCTTGTTTGTACTGCCAGAGGGCCCGCGTAAAGGATTGGCGGCCTCTTCGGCTACGATTTCTCATTGGATTAGAAAAACCGTGACCCATGCGTATTCTGTTCGGGGCAATGTTCCCCCTTTTCCGGTCACGGCTCACTCTACCCGGGCGGTTAGCACTTCCTGGGCTTTCAGACACCAGGCATCGGTGTCACAGGTGTTTAAGGCGGCCACTTGGGCCTTGGTTCACACTTTCACTAAGTTTTATAAAGTTGATGTGTTTGCATCTTCGGATGCTGCTTTTGGCCGCAAAGTTTTGCAGGCAGCAGTGTAGGCGCGGCTGGTGCCTCTTCAGAGGTTCAGTTGGGTACAGTTGTTTGCGTTTACCCACCCCTCTTTTTGACACAGCTTGGGGACTTCCCCACAAAGTCAATGAAGAGCTGCGTCTGTCAGTGAATGTAAGGAGAAAAAGGGATTTTATTAAAACTTACCGTAAAATCCTTTTCTCCAAGTTCACTGACAGACGCAGCACCCATCCCTCTGGGCTCTGTTTCTGATACTGCTTGTGTACGAACTGAAGAGCTATGCTATGTGGGGGTTTGATGTAGGAAGAGAGGACGGCCCCCAGGGGAGGGGCCAGCTGTTTCTTTTCCCTGCCTAGTTAACTCCTAGTAGGACGAACATAAAACCCACAAAGTCAATGAAGAGCTGCGTCTGTCAGTGAACTCGGAGAAAAGGATTTTACGGTAAGTTTTAATAAAATCCCTTTTTCTCTTTCGTTCGTCGACAGGTAGAGCGATTCTTTGAACTGCCTATTCTGCATAGTAACTCCTGATAAGAGGCAGCTTAACTCACTTAGTCCTAACAGCAAAAGAACAGCAACAGACACAGCCCCTCCTAGGGGGCTGTTCCCACTGGCAGATAACCCCCACACCCAGCTCCTGCTAGCTCTGTTTTTCCTGCCTAGTGCAAGGAGTTAAATCTAGGCTCCCTGTTGGGATCTGTGGTACCTCTCTGGTCCACTTCGGCTCTCACAGCCTCACCGATGAAGACTACAATCAAGCAGTCATGCTGGGTGACAGGCTGGCTTTCGGACCGAGGTAGTTTCCCCAGGCGGCCATCACGCATTAGACCAGATGCTTCGCGCATGGTCGACCACGTCAGGCCCCGAATCGGACGGGGTGGCCCTGAGGGTTAAACGCCCCGCCGCCGCACGCAGTGCGCCCTGGGCCGACTACTCCCTCCGGCCTAGCCGGGAGTGAGAACGCTATCTCGGGTGGCATCCCCGCACCGCCCTTCTAGATGGGGTAAGTACGTCCCCCCTTGGGGGTTCCCCCTCCGGGGTGAGTACGATGGGTGGCCCCCCCCTTCCTCGCTGGCGTCCTGTACCCCCATCCCTCCGGAACTCCGCTGTCGCACCCTCCTCCTCCTATGGGGGCTCCCAGGGTAAGGGCCCCTAGCTGGTCTCCCACGCCTCCCCCTCCCGCCGTGCTCAGTGCTCGGCGGCCATTTTGCCGGCGCCTGGTCGCCATTTTCTTGTAGCCGGCCACGTTGTTAGGCCTATGGAGCGCCTGGCGGCCATTTTTGTGTAGCCGCGGCCCTGTTTCCAGGGGTGTTTGACCTCTAGTGTGCAGGGCGGCTATTTTCCCTGTGTCTACATGTGGATGTGTGTGCTTGGGGCGGTCCTGGCCGGTATTTGGTGCTGATTTACACCCCCCGCACTGTGCGGTTCTCCCTGGCAGCGGCTCTGAGCACAGCAACAGTGGGCAGCAGGAGCGGTTGAAGGCCACTCCTCTCTGGGTCGGGTGGTGAGTCCCCGTGGGGTGCCCCAGTGACAAGCCTTGCGCAGCTGGGGGGTGCAGTGGTCTCCTGGCAATAGGCCTCATCCTCTGGGCACTGCCAGGGTGGGTGACTGAATGGCAGCTGATGCGGGTGGTTCCCCACCGGACCTCTAGGTGCCTGCAGCCAGCACTTAGGGGGCCCCGTCCCTCATAGACGCCATGTCCACGGTCCTGGAGACGCTTGTCTCCCGGGTAGAGTGGCTGTGGAACCGTAGGGACACCAAAAAACGTCCCTTGCCCCCCCCTCTTCCTCGGGGGAGGACTCGGCCCTGAGGGGGGCTCCTCCGTCGTGGGGACCCCCCTTTAACTGTCGGACGGCGAGATCCCAGACCCTACTGATAGTGGGGATGAGTCTGAGGCATCTGCTGCTGCGCACGAGAAGGCTCTAGTAGACGCTCTGATCACCTCAGTGCATGAGACCCTGCAATTGGAGGAGGCGACGGGACCCTCTCGGAGGGTACCCGTCCCCTTCGGATCACATAGACCGGGCCCTGCGGCTAGGGTCTTTCCGTATGGGGATTTTTTTGGATAAGTTTGCCTATAAGGACTGGGCTCGGCTGCAGAGTTCCCTCCCCATTCGCTGTGCATTATCCCTTTGAGGATAACTTATTGAAGAAGTGGGCATCGCCCCCCGCAGTGGAGGGCACGCCGTCCTTGGGGAACTCTGCCTTTCTGTCAGCCGGGTCCTTAAAGGACGGCGTGCCCTCCACCGGGATGGTGGTTGCCTTACTCAAGCGGGACACGGGGGGGGGGGATTTGTATGTAAACAGGCAGGCCCTTGCACTACATGGTTTTGGTAAATCCAAAGGAAATCTGACAACAAAAGTTGGATAGTGTGTATGGGGTCTAATAAGCTCCATACACACGATGCAAAATTTGTATGGGAATTTCTCTTCCGTTCACTGACAGACGCAGCCTTCTTATGACACATGGGGTTATGCTCATACTACTAGGAGTAGACTAGGCAAAAACAAACAAAAGCGTAGGTTGGCCCCTCCCAGGGGGCCGTCCTCACCTCAGCATATAATCCCCCTGCTCTGCATAGCACATCAGTTTTCTTTTGCCTAGTGCAAGGAGTAGACCTGGTTCCCTTTGGGATCTGCGGTCTCCTGAAGATTCATCTGATGAAGACTGCTATCAAGAAGCTGGCTGGTGGTATAGAGGATATCTCGAATCCAAATCTTTCCCCAGTCCAGCCAACACTATGCGACCGCCCTTCGGGGTGACTACCGCATAAAGCCCGTTCCGTGCGGGCGGCCAGTGGCTAAAACCCACTAGAGCCCAGTGACTAGGTACGCCTGTCCAAGGGCCTGGCCAGCAGCATGCCTCCCCTAGGGGATGGTAAGTCTGCTCCGGTGGCTACCGCTGTGCCCGTCGAAGATTGGTGAGTGGACCCCTCTGCCGCCTTAGGGCGTGGAGATTGGGTGTCTGGGCAGCTTTGGTGGTAAGCCGGCCGGTGGGGGCTCAGTAGAGGGACATTTTGGGTAGTACCCTTGTGAGGTTAAGCCTCCGTTCCCCCCTCCCACTCCCCCCAGCCGCAGTACGGCACTGTTGCACTGACCGTTCGACTCTGCACCGACCGTCCGGAGCGCTGTGTTCGGCGGGTCACCGCCATTGAAAGATAGAGCACCGCTCGTTCGTGGCCGACCGCGCGGGTGTAATGGCAGCGTCCATTTGTTTGTGAAACCATGCGGTTCTCAGCCTGCGGTCTGGCGGCCTCCAGTGGTAGCTCAAGGAAGTGCAGCCCTGATACAGGAAGTGCTTAAAAACGGAAGTTGGCTTCCGGTTTTCGCTTGTACAGCATGGCTGACACACAGCAGCAGGCTCCTGGCGTGCAGTAGTTTGTGGGCATTACCCTTCCGATCGGAGTCCTGAGGCATCTAAACAGCAAGTATAGCTGGCCCTTCCTGGGTGCTGGTAGCGGTGTGGGGAATCCTCCCGGGTCTCCCTGGTTGATTGGTGGAGTTGAGGTGGTGGTTACACAGTGGGGGTGCCGGAAGCCTGTAATGTCAGAGGCCGGCAATACTATAGCAGGAGTACCGGCGGATCTGCAATCCACCCCAGGAACGCTAGTGTCTTTGGAACAGCTGAGGGCGGTGTTTGGGGAGTTCTTTCCCAGGGCAGAGGTACCCGTGCCAAGGGTTCCTCAAAAACGCCCACCACCCCCTCTTTCCTCCGGGGAGGACTCAGATCTGGAAAGTGCATCATTGGTCACACCTGTGGATCTTTCAGAGGGTGAACCACCCTCAGAGCATGAGGAGAGTCAAGAAACTCTGTCTTCGCGTGATAGGGCGATAGTGGAGGCACTGATATCCGCAAGTCCATGCGTCTTGATCCAGCTGGGGAGTCGCCTGAGTCCGCTTATGTTTGTGGCCCACTTAAACCGCCTAGGGCCCCTAGGGCTTACCCTTATGACCCATTATTTGAGCAGGCGGTGTTTAAGGAGTGGTGTAGGCCACCAAGTTCTTTTACTTTGCCTAAAAGCTTTGCGGTGCGCTACCCCTTTGAGGAAAGCTTTACTAAGAGATGGGCCTCTCCGGTGGTGGACCCCGCCGTGGTGCGGGTAAATAAAGCAACCACCATTCCCTTGGAGGGGTCGCCTTCCTTTAAGGAAGCGGCCGATCGCCGCACAGAGACAGTGTCCAAAGCACTGTTCTTGTTGGCTGGATCAGCCATGCGGCCGGCACTAGCAACTGCAATGGCGGCACAGTTGCTGCGGGTGCAGGCTACTGCTCTATGCACTAATTTGACTTGTGATTGTGCACAGGCTGAGGTACAGCGGGCACAACATTTGGAGGAGGGGCTCCGCTACATATGTCAGGCTGCTTTGGACCTCTTTCCTATATTGGCAAAAATGTCTGTTTTTTCAATCGTTATCAGACGGGTGCTATGGCTCCGATCTTGGTCGGGCGATCGGGCTTCAAAGAAAGCACTGGCGGACCTTCCCTTTCAGGGAGAGCGTCTGTTTGGCCCACGGTTGGACGAAATCATTAAGGTTTTCACGGGAGGTAAAAGTACTTTTCTCCCGGAGCCTAAACGGCGTGAGTTGCGGCGCAGACAGGGGCCTGTCGCGTCAAGTCAGAAGAAGTTTTTTCGGGCATCCGGCTCAGCAGGGAAAGGCTGCAAGACCGGAAAAGCTTTCGCAGGACACAGTAGAGGGCCCTGGCAGCATAAGTCCGAAAAAGCGAAGGATAAATCCGCCTCCGTATGATGGGTTGCCCCCACCCACTTCACGGGTGGGGGGGCGGTTACTGGGGTTGCAGACAGATGGGCTGCCCGCATCACCGATCGGTGGGTCCTGGAGGTGGTGTCTTCCAGGTACAGGATAGAATTCAGCTCTCTGCCCCCAGAAAGATTCCTCCCCTCAGACCTGAGGCTCACGCAGGAACGCCACCAGGCGCTTCTAGGCGCGGTCCGAGCTCTCGCCGAACAGGGGGTGATCATACCAGTGCCCAGGATGGAGAGATTTCACGGATTTTATTCAAAACTTTTTGTGGTACCCAAAAAGGGCGGGGTCAGACCAGTTTTGGATCTAAGAGCGTTGAATCATTTCGCGGAAACGAAGAGGTTCAGGATGGAATCCATCCGCTCGGTCGTGGTCACCCTACGCCAAGGGGAATTTCTGGCGTCCTTGGATATCAAGGACGCATATCTCCACGTTCCGATTTGTCTCAGTCATCAGCGTTTTCTGCGTTTCGCAGAGGGAGATCTGCATTACCAGTTTGTGGCGCTTCCCTTCGGGTTGGCCTCGTCTCCCCGGGTGTTCACCAAGGTGGTGGCCCCGATGTTGGCGCTGCTGAGACAGAGAGGTATCGCGGTGGTAGCGTACCTCGACGATTTACTGCTGAGGGCAGAGTCGGCTACAGCTCTGGAGGAGAACGTGACAATCACGGTAGCCACGTTAGAGGAATTCGGTTGGCTGATCAACCTACAAAAGTCATCATTGACTCCGACTTGCAGGCTGGAGTACCTGGGTCTGATTCTGGACACGGTACAAGCAAGGGTGTTTCTAACACCAGGCAAGCTACTGACTCTTCAAACAGCAGTGCGAACCCTGTTGTCACGCCAGTGGTTCTCCTTACGGTTCTGTATGCGAGTATTGGGTCTCATGGTGTCGACGTTCGAAACGGTGCCTTATGCCCAGAGTCATATCCGACTCCTACAGGGGACAATCCTGTCTCAGTGGGACAAGTCTCCCCTATCCTTAGACAGACGGATCAGGTTGGATCAGCAGGCTCGAGGGTCTCCGATTTGGTGGATTCGGGCTCCGGCCATAAGGTTGGGGAAGAGTTTTCCTCCCCTCAATTGGTCGATAGTGACAACGGATGCCAGCCTGTCAGGGTGGGGAGGAGTCCTGGGACAATCCTCAGTCCAGGGTCATTGGTCAGTACGGGAAGCTCGTCTTCAGATAAATGTACTGGAACTGAGAGCGATCAGGCTTTGCCTGTCTCATTGGACAGAAAGGCTGCGAGGCCGTGGCGTATGTGAACCATCAGGGTGGAACAAGAAGCGCAGCAGCAGCCACAGAGGCGGCTCTGATCCTTTGGTGGGCAGAGCGTCACGTGCCAGCTCTCTCTGCAGTCTACATTCCGGGCGTGGAAAATTGGCAGGCGGATTTTCTCAGCCGCCAGACTCTGGATCAGGGGGAGTGGTCCCTACATCCAGAGGTGTTCCACCAGATTTGCTGCAAATGGGGCACCCCAGAAGTGGATCTGATGGCTTCAAGGTACAGGCCTTTGTGTGCAGAACAAGGGATCCGTTGGCGGTTGCCTCGGACGCACTGGTAGCGCCCTGGGGTCGGTATCAGCTACTGTACATCTTTCCTTTTCTGAAGATTCTACCGTGCGTTTTGCGCAGGATAGAAGCAGAGGGAATCCCGACAATCCTGGTAGCTCCGGATTGGCTGCGGCGTCCGTGGTACGCCGATATAGTACGGATGGTGACAGATGTTCCATGGCGTCTTCCACTTCGCGAAGACCTGCTGTCTCAGGGGCCCATCTTGCACCCTGCTTTACCCTCACTGGCTTTGACGGCTTGGCTATTGAGGCCCAGGTATTGAGGGATAGGGGTGTCTCGGACTCCGTAATCCCTACTATGGTGAAAGCACGTAAGAGCACCTCACGTAAGATCTATCATAGGACCTGGAAGGGCTATATTACCTGGTGCGAGGCGGGAGGATGGAATCCCCGCTCTTATAGAGTATCCAGAGCGCTGTCTTTTTTGCAGCAAGGACTGGACAAGAACCTGGCGTTAAGTACACTTAAAGGGCAGATTTCGGCCCTGGCGGTTCTTTTACAACGACCATTGGCGTCTCACTTATTGATCCGTACATTTGTACAGGGAGTACGTCATGTCGCCCCTCGGATACGGTCGCCTTTGGCACCGTGGGATTTGAATTTGGTGCTTTCTGTGTTACAGAAACCGCTATATGAAAAGAGTAGGGATATTCCCTTACGCTTATTGTCGCAGAAGGTGGCTTTTCTGGTGGCTATCACATCCGCCAGGCAGGTGTCGGAGCTGGCAGCTTTGTCCCGCAGGTCACCCTACTTGGTCCTCCATAAGGACAAGGCAGTTCTGCGGCCTTCACCTTCATTTCTTCCAAAGGTGGTTTCTTCTTTTCATTTAAATGAGGATATTGTTCTTCCCTCATTATGTCCGCACCCGTCACATCCTAAAGAGGTCGAGCTGCATTCTTTGGATGTGGTGAGGGCTTTGCGGGTATATTTAAGTTCTACAGCTTCTTTTAGGAAGTCTGATGCTTTATTTTTGCTGACAGAAGGGTCGCGCAAGGGTTTGGCGGCTTCGTCAGCTACCGTATCACGTTGGATACGGAGGACCGTGACTCATGCATATGAGATTCGGGGTAAGGTTCCCCCGTTTCCAGTCACGGCTCATTCCACCAGGGCAGTTAGTACGTCCTGGGCGTTTAGACACCAAGCTTCGGTGTCTCGACGGTCGAGGCTGTGGACGGACCGCCTACACTATCG
>BLSH010215273.1:1198277-1217050 GCA_018402905.1 Glandirana rugosa | reverse complement strand
ATGTCACACTCATGGACTCTCACAGCACTCATGGACGCATGACACTCGTAATCTCTGTCCGTCGGTCGCCAATCCATTAACCTATCCCGTTTCAAGGGTCAGGGGTGATTTAGTAATCCACGCAACGGGCCGCCCACACCTCTTCGCTAAGCCACATGTAGAACAGTGTACATACGCAAGGAACTAGTACTCTAGCTCCCGCTTATGACGACATGTTTTACATTCTCGCAACAAAGGGACCTTCGAGTCCAGGACTTAGATTCTTTCGTTGACAGTTGTGACTCCGCTCAGAGGTATGAATTCCTCTCAACCCTAGCATGAGCTGCGCCTCTGTGTCTCCACCCGCCTCTGTGCTGGCCCCTGCCGGCACCTGTCGAGTACGATCCCAACTCTCCTTAAGTATGGAGACTCGCCTCAGTGTTGACAGTTGCTTTCTTAGATTCAGGACCTGAGCTTCCAGGGAAACAACGCTCTTACATTTTGTACAGCAGTATTCGCCCTCGATCTCATGATCAAGGAACGCATACATGTGACAAGATGTACACCGAATCGCTTCTCCACACCCGCCGGGCAACGCACCTAATGATTTAGTGGGGACTGGGAACTTTGCCCTATCCAATTACCTAACCGCTGGCTGCCTGTCTCTAATGCTCACAGTACGCAGGTACTCACGACACTCTCAGGTACTCACACTGTAGTACTCAGGTACCCACACAGGCGCTCACCTGAAACTCGCAATGCACTATTATTCACTATACTCCAAACACTCAGGTACTCCAAACACTCAGGTACTTCAAGTACTCAGGCACTCACTATACCCAGTATACACAGGTACTCCTTACACACAGGTACTCCTTACACACAGGTACTCCCAATACTCAGGTACTCCCAATACTCAGGTACTCCCAACACTCAGGTACTCCCAACACTCAGGTACTGCCAATACTCAGGTACCCCCAATACTCAGGTACCCCCAGTAATCAGGTACTGCCAATACTCAGGCACTCACACAGTCAGTCCTTTATTAGCAGTTGTGTCTCCCTGCTTAGCCTCTGTGCTCTGTCACTGCAGTTCGTCAGCCTCTGCCTTCAGCCTCCCCCCTCCTGGCTCTGTCAGGTTGTATTCAGTGCGATCTGCACTCACCGCTGCCGCTCCTTCAGTCTTCCACCGCCCCCCTCCTCTGCCCACTCTTGGGGGAAAAGTCCTTGGTTGTAACCCTGCTCCCAGCTGCCCCCTTCCCTGCACTGTTTAGCCGCCTCTACCACCGCCGCCGCCGCCTCGCCCGGTCTTCAGTGGGGGGGGTCGGGTCCTAGAGCTCCCCGCACCCGCTGTTCCTTCCCTGTCCCACCGCTCTGCCGCTGCCTCGTCCAGTTTTCAGTGGGGGGGGGTCGGTCGGGTCCTAGAGCTCCCCGCACCCGCTGTTCCTTCCCTGTCCCACCGCTCTGCCGCCTCCGCTGCCTCGCCGGGTTTTCAGTGGGGGGGGTCGGGTCCTGGAGCACCCCGCACCCGCTGTTCCTTCCCTGTCCCGCCGCCTCACCCGGTATTCAGTGAGGGGGTCGGGTCGGGTCCTGGAGCTCCCCTCGCACACGCTGCTCACACGCTGCTGCTGCTGCTCACGCTCTTGCTTGAATTTTCGCGCCTAAAGTTTCCGCTCTACAGCGCCACCTTGCCGTGGGTAAATCCTTCCGGTCCTTAAGTGGTTAATGTGTTAAAATCCATGCAAAAATATTAATTACTAATTATCCCTGCAGTTGCAATATGAATTGCACCCCAAGCAATATGAATCAAAATTAGTAGACCATAAAATACTAATCTCTACAATGCAGCGCTGCATACCAGAGATTAATATTTTATAGCCTATTAATTTTCATTTACATTCAAGCAAATGGGCTACCCTTTGCATAACGCATAGAAAGGTGTAAAATTGCATGTTTACAATATGCTAGGTGTGAATGGGCTCTAAGCCTAGGCTCACACTAGTGCTTCTGCATGATGATGCATTTATATTCTTATTTGTTAGCACCGTTCACCCCATTAACACCCATCATACCCTACCAACATACCTAAAGTATAATTGTCCAAAACTAATAAAAAAAAGTTTTGCTTTTAGAGTGGAGATGGATTAGAACATCTGTCACTTTTTATTGCTGTCTGTGCCCCCATTAAGGAGATTCACCCTCCTCTATTTGTCCTGTTTACCATTGTCATTGAAAGTGAAAATAAGAGAAAGTACCAAAATTTTGGGTTGTCTCCAGAAAAGTAATAGAGGGGAAATCTTCAAATTGGGACACTAGTTCTGGTGACCTGAGGGTCCCCAAGTAATTCCCTTGATTCACAGGGATTTCCTCTCACTTCCTGTTTGGCTATGGGACAGGACGTGAAGAAGGGAAATCTCTGCAATGGTACACAGATGGCGAAAAAAAAATATGACAATGGTTATAACCTTCCCTTGCTCTATCCAAAATAAAAAAAGGTTTCCCTATAGTTCGACTTTAAATAATAAAGTAAACTCACAACAAGGATTGTGGGAAAGTTTAGGCCGTGGACCCTTTTTTGGGTTTAAATCTATTATAATTATGAAATCAACTTTAGCCCTCGTTCACATTGAACACGTCTTTGAAATTGTGTGACTTCATCAGAAGCCGCACAATTTCGAAGCCGCATGTCTATGCGACTTCGGGTGCAACTTGAAAGACATGTTCATGCACAGATATCTATTGAAGTCCCATCTAAAATCAGCAAAAGTAGTGCAGGGACTACATTTGCAAATTGGTGCGGCGCTGCAAAGTCGCCTTGCACCAATTAGAATGGTGCCATTACCGGCAATTGGCTGTGACTTGTCATGCTATTTGACCTGTCAAATCACATGTAAAATCGCTTCAATGTGAACCATTACCAGACCAACATGCTTATGGCTCGTTCGCACATGCTCCAATACCATGTGTTTATGCACCATTTATTCAGCATTTTTAAAGCCTCATAACTGTCCTTCAACACCTGCCATGAATAATGGCAACACACAGTGCTGTTCACACAGGAGCGTTAGCATTGTGTTGTGTTAAAATTGAAGCAGCATGCTGCTCTCATGAGACATTGACAAACGGCTGGCTCCTTTAATTTCAATAGTATTGCTCTGTAATCGCACCTTAACTGCTACCGGACCACCTGCAGTACATTTACTGTGGATGGGCGACACGGGCAGGCTGGATCACGTACCTGTATGTCATCCAACCTGTTCCAGGTTTAGGGCGCTTGCCCCCAGCCCGTTCTGTGCTGTGATTCACTAAGCACAATTTTGTCATCAGTTTCCAGCCAATAATTTTGGCCTAGAACCTGTTCATCGGCTGTAGCAAATCAAAGCACAGCCTGTGTCAATGTTTGTAAACACATGTAGCCATGCTCCTGTAGGAGTTGCTGGAAGTAATGGTTCTACCTGTCACACTGCCCAAAATCACCTTTTTCCACACATCCGGAGTCTCAAGACAAGGCAGGTACTTTGTTTTATTAGAGAATTAAACTTGGATGGGGAAAACAGGATTTTTTACTTACCGTAAAATCCCTTTCTCTGAGTTCGTTGACGGGCACAGCAGCTTCATGGACTAAGTGGGTTATACTGCCCTCTTCAGGAGTGACTAGGCAGGACAGGCAGTTCTAACAGCAAAAAGAACAACAGACAGACACAGCCCCTCTCAGGGGGCAGTCCCCACTGGCAGATAACCCTCCAGCCTGCTCTGCTAGCTCAGTTCGTAACAAGCAGTGCAACTTAAAAAAGAGGGGTGGGGGCTTGTGTTGCGTTTGATATAAAATATATATTATATGAACAAATGATTTATCTATCAGACTCATTTTAACAGATCAGGTTTGTTTGAGGATGCTTCTCAAACGAATGCCTTGGTAACACAGGCTGTCCTGAAACAATGGACATTTGTCAGTTGATTATTAAGGTTAATGAGTTTGTTACCATTCTTGTTTTACAATTTGACAGTTGTCTCTATAGATACTCTAAACAATTGTATGTTTGTTATGGCAGAGTGCCATCTTGAGGTAGAATTTGGGAATACAGGCATTTTAATATATATTATTCGGTTAGTCCATCGTCAAGGTTTGTAACCATTGTAAACAAACTGAGCCCATATAAAAGAAGAGCAGAGAAGAGCTCGCTCACTCTCACCATGGATTAGCATCGAAAGGGTCATCATAAAGAAAAGTGCCTGGTCTCCAGGAGATCGTTGTCAACGGAGATCACGAATACAGTAACTGAAGCTAAGTAACATTTAAGTGTATTTCTATAGTTTGTTTGTTGGCTATGTTGTTAATTTGCTATAGAAATCTGTCAGTCTTGATTTGTATTCCTAATATTGTAATAGTTTTGTATGTACAGCATTTTTGTTCAGTAAAAGCTCATTAATACACAAAACCGGTCTAAACTTCCTTGCTTATACCGTAAAGTAATCTTGCTATCTAGACGAAAGCAAAACAGGGCTGTGCCCGTCAATGAACTCAGAGGAAGGGATTTTACGGTAGGTAAAAAAATCCAGTTTTCTCTTTCGTTCATTGACGGGCACAGCAGCTACATGGACTAAGTGAGACGTACGAAAACAGTGGCAAAAAATGAGGGGTGGGTAATGGAACAGTAAAATAACTACACCCAACAGAACCCTCTGTGAGGAACCAGACGTGTCCCACATGGCCGCCTGCAAAACTCTGCGGCCAAATGCAGCATTCGAAGATGCTAAAACATCAACTTTGTAGAACTTTGAAAAGGTGTGCACAGAGGACCAAGTAGCCCCCTTGCGCGCTTGAGATATAGAAGCCTGATCTCGGAAAGCCCAGGAAGTGCTAATCGCCCTGGTAAAGTGAGCCATGACCGGGAAGGGAGGCTCCAGACCCTGAACTGCATATGCTCGGGTCACCGTCTGTCTAATCCAACGTGAAATAGTGGCCGACGAGGCTGCCAGACCCTTGCGTGGGCCATGGAGGTCATGGTCGCCATATACACCCACAGGGCCCGAACAACATCCAGAGAGTGCAAAGCAATCTCCTTAGGGTGAGAGGGACGCGGGCAGAGCAAAGGAAGGACGATGTCCTTATTGATATGGAAGGATGACACCACCTTCGGCAAAAAAGAGGGTGACGGTGCAGAACCGCCTTATCCTTGTGTAGGATCAGATATAGAGACCTACAAGATAGAGCCGCCAGCTCAGACACCCACTGAGCGGATGTGATAGCTACCAGGAAAGCCACCTTTTGCGAAAGCAATTGCAGCGATATTTCCCTGATATTCTCAAAGGGCAGCTTCTTAAGTACCGAGAGGGCCAAATTGAGGTCCCATGGTGCCAGAGGCGACCGTACTTGGGGGGGGCGACACGTCAAACCCCCTGCATGAAAGTACAGATCAAAGAGTGCGTCACCAAAGGACGCTGAAAAAAAGATCGCCAGGGCAGAAACCTGACCCTTGATCGTACTCAACGCCAGCTTCTGGTCGAGACCCCTCTGCAGAAAGGCCAGAACCCGAGATACCGAAAAAGATGGGGGATTCCATCCCCCATCCTCGCACCAGGCGATATAAGCCCTCCAGGTGCAGTGATAAATCTTTCGGGAAGTGGCCTTTATGTGCCTTAAGCATGGTGGGGATCACTGAGTCCAGGACACCTCGATCCCTCAACATCTGGGATTCAATAGCCAAGCCGTTAAAGCCAGAGAGGGTAAAGCAGGATGCAAGATGGGCCCCTGGGACAGCAGATCTTCACAAAGCGGGAGTCGCCAGGGGATGTCCACTACCATTCGCACTACGTTGGCGTACCAAGGGCGCCTTGGCCCATCTGGTGCGACTAGAATGGTGGGCATGCCCTCCACTTCTATTCTGCGCAGAAGGCGCGGAAGCAGCTTGAGAGGAGGAAAGGCATAGATGAGTCGATACCGAGCCCACTGAGCTACTAGAGCGTCTGCCACGGGATCCCTTGTCCTGCTCACGAAGGTTTGCACCTTCCGATTGAGGCGGGACACTAACAGGTCCACGTCTGGAGTACCCCATCTCAGACAAATCTGATGGAACACGCCCGGGTACAGGGACCACTCTCCCTGGTCCAGCCGCTGACGACTGAGGTAGTCCGCCTGCCAATTTTCTACGCCCGGAATGTGGACGGTGGAGATCGCTGGAACGTGGCATTCTGCCCACCACAGAATGAGAGCTACCTCCGAGGCCGCAGCCGAGCTTCTTTTCCCGCCCTGGTGATTCACGTATGCCATGGCCGTTGCATTGTCCGACTGAATCCGGACAGCCTCGTCGTCCAATGGGAGAGGCACCTGATGGCCCGCAATTCCAGGACATTGATCGGGAGACGAGACTCCTCCGGAGACCACTGGCCCTGGGCTGACAACAGCCCCAGGACTCCTCCCCAGCCGTTCAGGCTGGCATCCGTCGTGACCACCGTCCAAAGGAGGGGGAGGAATGACCTTCCCAACCGCAGGGCCAAGGCCCGCATCCATCAAAGCAGTGAAGTCCTTACTTGGTGGTCCACCCTGATCAACCGATTTAGGGATGAGGGAGACTTGTCCCACCTCAGAAGATTCTCCCGCTGCAGAGCGCGGGTGTGGTACTGAGCGTAAGGGACCTCCTCAAAGGTGGACACCATGAGGCCCAGGACCCGCATGCAAAAGCGCAGAGGACACCATTTCTGAGACAGCAGAGACCGATCCACCGACTGAATCGTCTGTCGCTTGGATGGTGGGAGGAAAACCTTTGTCTGGGCTGCATCCAGGATCAGACCCAGAAGCGGTGAGACAGAGTCAGTTCACACTTCGGGCGATTGATCACCCAGCCGAACTCCTCCAGAGTGTGCAAGGTGATCGTCACATTGTCCCTGAGAGCTGGAGCCGACTCTGCACGCAAGAGTAAGTCATCCAGATATGCCACCACCGCGATGCCCCTCTGCCTCAGCAGAGCCAGAACCGGGGCCAGCAGCTTGGTGAAGACCCGAGGCGCAGAGGCCAGGCCAAACGGGAGAGCCACAAACTGGTAGTGATCTTCCCCGACCGCAAAGTGCAGGAAGCGCTGGTGCTGGGTGCATATGGGAACATGCAGGTACGCATCTTTGATGTCGGGGGAAGCCAGGAAATCGCCCTGGTGCAGGGCCACTACCACAGAGCGGACAGAATCCATTCGGAATCTTCGAACACATACAAAGCGGTTGAGGGCCTTCAGGTCCAGGATCGGGCGGACCCCATCCTTCTTCGGGACCACGAACAGGTTGGAGTGAAACCCCTGGAAACGCTCCGCATGCGGAACGGGGACCACTAACCCTTGACAAAGCAGGTCCTGTACCGCCCCAAACAGAGCCTGCAGCCTGCCCGCAGGCAGTTGCAAGTTGGAGGCGAAGAACCTGTCTGGAGGACGGGAGCGAAATTCTATTCTGTACCCTGACGAGACCACCTCGTGCACCCAGCGGTCCGAAATGCAGGAAGTCCACCTGTCCGCAAACCCCAGGAGACGTCCCCCCATCCGAGAGGTGGGTGGGGACAACCCTTCATGCAGAGGAGGATTTGTCCTCTGGCTTGTCACGCTTATGCTGCCGCTTATGCTGCCAGGGACGCGTCTGTCCACCTGCGGGGGCCTTGGCGGGCTGCGAACCCTTGCCCGAGGGGCGGGAGGGACGGAAAAGCCGCCTATGGGCCATAAAGGAGGGACCTGGTCTGCGTCGGGGCTCCCTGTTCTTCCTTGCCTCCGGGAGAAAGGTGCTCTTCCCTCCTGTGAGATTCTTGATAATCTCATCCAAAGAGGCTCCAAAAAGCCACCCTCCCTGAAAAGTCAAGTCCGCCAGGACCTTCTTGGACACTTGGTCCGCTGACCAACATTTTAGCCAGAGCAAACGGCTGACCACCACAGAAGACACGGATACCTTGGAGATCAGGGGGGTCGCATCTAGGGCTGCATCGCACAGATACTGAAGCCCCTGGACAAGCTGTTCAGCGAGTTCCATGCAGGCAGGGGGAACCTTTGCATTGCACATTTCGTGGTGCAACAGTTTTGCCCATTCAGTGAGCGTTTGTGACACCAGCGCAGAGGCCACAACAGGCTGCATGGCTGATCCTGCCAGAACAAATATGGATCTAACGATAGCCTAGGTCTTCCTGTCAGCCGGGTCCTTAAAGGACAGCGTGCCTTCCACCGGGATAGTGTGTTCAGGCGAGACACAGGGGGATCAACCACGGCGGGGTGATGCCCACTTTTTTAACAGGCTGTCCTCAAAGGGATAGCGCACAGAGAAAGGCTTGCGAAGGGGAAGGGAGCTCTGAGGCTGTTCCCAGTCTCTATAAACAAACTTATCCAGGTAAGACACATAGGGGAAAACCTTAGCCATGCGGGCCAGTTTATGCGACCCAAAAAGGACGGGCACCTCCTGTGAGGGTCCAGCCGTATCGTCCAACTTCAGGGTTTCACGCACTGAAGTGATCAGGGTGCTGACTAGTGCCTTCTCATGCGCAGCAGTGGCCGCCGCAGACTCGTCCTCACTATCGTGAGCATCCGGGACCTTGTCACCTGACAGCTCAAGGGGGGTCCCTGTCACAGTGGAGCCCCCGTCGGGGTCCAAGTCCTCACCAGAGGAATGGGGGGGCAGGGGACGCTTTCTCGCCACCCTGCGCTCCCACAGCGACTCTACCCGGGAGACGAACGTCTCCAGGACCGCCAACAGAGTCCCTGAAGCACTAGCTGCAATCACTGAGAGGTCTGGTGGGGAAGCACCTGCATTGGCTGCCATTGCGTCTCCCACCCTGGTAACACGCCACCTGACTGAGACCCAAGTACCAGGAGACCAGGCACTCCCCACCCCAAATCGCTGCACAGGACTTGCTACAGGGGGGTAACCCCAGGGGGACTCGCCACCTGCCTGCTCAACTGTCCAGGAGAGGAGTTGTGCCTGCTGCTGCCCTGCCGCTGCCTTTGCCCGTCCTCCACGCCTGCTGCTACTGGTGCTGCTGTCCCACAGAGAGAGAAAGAGCTCTCCACGCTGTGCAGGGGGGTAAAACGGCACCAAAAGCCACCGGGATCACCCCCCCACACACACAGGTCAGCACACGTGCATAGGCCACAAGGACATGGCCGCCAATGCACACTAGAGGCCAAAACCACAGCCAGGAGCGCCGCGACTACAACAAAATGGCCGCCGGGCATCCCAGAGGCCGAACCATGCGGCTGGCTACAAGAAAATGACGGCTGGACTATGGCAAAATGGCCCAGCGGCACGGGGCAAGGAGGAGGGGGGCAGCTAGGGTCCTGGACACCCACCCTGGGAGCCCCGGGGGGGACCCAGCGACAGCGCAGCACCAGAAGGGGATGGGGAGGGGGGGTGAAGCGAAGGAGGGAGGAAGCGCGGACCACCCGCCAGCCTAACACCCCAAGGGGGAACCCGCCTGCTCCCCTCAGATCCCAGAGGGAGAGGGGGGTGTACTTACCCATCTAGATGAGCGGAGCGGGTATCCCACCCGAGACAGATCTGCCTCACCTGGCAGGCCGGGGGGAGCTGTCGGCCATGGGCACACAGGGACACGGACCCAGGAGCCCAGTCATACGTGCACCGGCGGGTCGTTTAACCTGCAGGGCCACCCCGTCTGGTTCGGGGGCCGTCGCGGCCGACCCAGCGCGGGGCTAAGGTATGCACGCGCTCGATGGCCGGCTGGGGAGACTACCTGGATCTAAAACCCAGCACGGCTGCTTGATTGCAGTCTTCATCTGTAAGGCTGGCCTAGGTCTACTCCTTGCACTAGGCAGAAAAAAACTGAGCTAGCAGAGCAGGGTGGAGGGTTATCTGCCAGTGGGGACTGCCCCCTGGGAGGGGCTGTGTCTGTCTTTTCTTTTTGCTGTTAGAACTGTCTGTTCTGCCTAGTCACTCCTGAAGAGGGCAGTATAACCCACTTAGTCGATGAAGCTGCTGTGCCCGTCAACGAACGAAAGAGGGGTAATTATGGGATGCCCAAGGATCAACAGTTCTTTCACGGGACCTTCTATATACACTCCAGTATATACACTTCTTTTCTTCCTCCAGCACAATCTTGCTACTTCGTTAGTTCCTCTTGTTCTCTCTTGCACAAACTTCTTCGGCCTAGCTAGCACATGCAGGGCCAGATAAAGAGCATCATGGGCCCGGTGCTGAGGATTTTGGTGGGCCTTTTTTTAAATAAAATGAAAACACAAACAATTTTTGTTAGAATAAATAAATTATGAAAACAAATGAAATGAAATAGAGATGGGGTAAGGGTAGGTGAGAGAGAGGAGGGTAAGAGATGGGGAGGAGAGAGGGTGCCTCTGGGTAGCTTAAGTAAAGTAGTAATGTGGCTCTTGTAGCGTGCCATGGCAAACTATGGGTGGGTCCACAATGGGGTAAGAGTGGGAGGGGCTTAAAGGGGCATAGTTAAACAAAACAAAAGCCTTCTTGTACTCATGAAATATACTGAAATTGCCATCCTGCGAGTCTCAGGGACATATACAAACTTCAGCACAATCATTATTTTAAAAATGAAACCCTTCCATTACTTACCATTTTATGTACACTGAAAATAGAGAGCTAACACTCCAAACTGTAATCCTTTCTCTGTTACCTCTACCTCTGTTACATCCCCCTTCCCCCATCTGCTCACCTTCGCAGTACAGACTGACGGCAGGCTCAGTGACAGTGGCAAGCAGGGCACGTTTACATCCCCAATGTCGGCAGCATTCAGCAGTGGTGATGATATACCTGTAAATATGCCCCGCGATTTACATATCCCTGCCGCCAGTCCTGGGACAAGGCCATCCAGTGCCCAAGGCAAAGATACCAAGCTGCACACACACACACACACCATAGGGAAAGGGGAAGGGTTGGCAAGTAGGTGTTGGGGTGGGTGAGATGGGATGTATGAGGTGGAAGGTAGGTGCTGTGACCTGGAGGGTGAGAGGTGCATGGCACAAAGGCAATGTAATGAAACAGGGTGGGGGGAGACGGATAGGAGGGAAGTTCTGGAAAAGAAGGGTGGACTGGGGGTAGCATAAGGAGGAGAAGAGGTTTGCATTCAGAGGTGCTGTGATCTGTAAAGTAGTTGGTAGAGAGGCACAGTGACCAGAGAGAGGTGGGTGGTGTGACGAAGGCAGGTATCAGATCACTGCCCTCCTCACTAACTGGTGACAGAGGACCACCGGATCCCACACCGCGCTTGTCACTAACGCAACAATGCCACACTCAGCTACTTCCAGCAAAAAGATTTTCCAGCTTGGGGGACCACCATCTAGGTGCCAGCAGCCTGAGAGCGATTGTGACTGGGCTAATTCAATCGATTAACCTTTTCACTGCCACCACTTCTGGATAACGGCCAGAAGACCCAGATCTTAGCAATACCACTTATGATTTTAGAAAAATCACCTGTAACACGCTGTCACCACAGATAGGGATATTCAGATGATTTATCCCAAACAGTAGCGCTCTTCAAAGGAATAGGTTCGTTATAGCTTGCATTAAGAGCTTTAGGGCAGGGCTGGTGCAAGGATTTTTGACACCCTAGGCGAAACCTCATTTTGCCGCTCCCCTTTGGCTCTGCCCCTGACTCCACCCTGTTTGCCCTGTCCATTTATACGATGGAGGTGGCGGAGGTAGAGATTTTTTGCAGAGCCTCACTACCCATTTCTTTAGCCGTGGTCCACAGGCCCCCCACCTGTGCCCCTTGATCCGCCTCATTTTACCACCCTGGGGTGCTGCCAGCCACAGCTCTCCAGTGACATGAGCGATTGATGCAGAGCAGTGATGGATCAACAGTGGATGGGCGCCCCTGGTGGTAGTGGCGCCCTAGGCGGCCGCCTACTCCGCCTAGTGGTAGAGCCGGCCCTGCTTTTGGGACAAGATTAACACTTTTTAGAATAAGATTTAAAAATGAAAAGTTCAAAATTGGTGCAGATAAAATATTTACAGAAAAATGGTGTTACAAAGCGATAAGAGACATAATTTACAGCAGCAAAGAGATAAGGCAGAGGGAATGGAGGAATGTACTTGCAGGGAATGTCCGTGATTGGTCAGAGATTCATTGATGAGTGCACAGGTTCTCAGATGGTTATTCTTTGATGGTAAAGTGAGAACTGAGCACTGTCTGGTCTATTCCCTTTTTCTCTGGAAGCAAAGGGGTGGGGCCATATACCCCTGACCACTCACATGGGTAAGGAGGGCCCGTGGGCTGTCCGGGGTGGACAATGCATCATGACCCTCCCCTACACACAGTTTTTCATATCAATGTTCATATCTTCCCACATGTACAAGGTGCATTCCTGAAACTGAGAAATGATGGCTCATCATTGAATTACATGTCCAGGGACACCAAGCGTGCCATACCTGGGATGCATGTGTCAACCAGGAGGCATCTGACAGTGATCTTCCCCCTGAATCCGGTCATGTCTGAACTCAATTCGTTCGGTATGAATTTCCGCTTTCAAATATGTACTTTTTTTTAAGATGTCATGTTCCTGTCTGGAGTTATAAAACATGGGTTAATTTCTACGCTTTAAATTGATTAGGGGTCTCTGAGAAGGTCACAGCTGCCTGAGTGATTTTCTTTTATGACACTCATTAGCTCAAGACATGCTGTGCTAGCTCTTTTTTTTAACAGAAACGTTTTTATTTGAAAATATTTCAATTACAATGAATGAAAAGGTAGTACCTCACATAGTTATGTTGTTACATACATGACCAATATACTCTCAAGTCAGTCTTTTAATACAATTGGTTACACTTGTGGCTTTGCAAGTACAGAAAACAATGACACGTATCCTCTAGTTTTCAGAGTGGGAGGAAAAAAAAAAAAGAGGGGGGGCATGGAAAACAAATGGGGTGGGGAGAAATTGGAAGGGGGGGAGACAGGGAGGCAGGGGCGGGGGGCAATGAGAGACCATCAGCCTATTCCAATGTAGGAAATCTCAAAGAATAGAGAGCAGAGCCCAGGACCGGCCCACCTCATCATAGCATTTCTGCCTCTAATATACAGCAATATGATAGTTAGTTTATGGAAAGGGGGGGGATCAATCCCCAGTAACCCCCCCGGCCTCAATCCATCCCATCCAAATCTTTTCGAATTTACGCGGGCATCTCCTACTCTCATAGGTAAATCTGTATAGTGGTAAGAATTTGTCCACCGACTGCACCCACGCTGACTTAGTGGTGGGCTCCACATCCTTCCACCTTATCAGGATTTCACATCTCGCATAGAACAACGCAAACGTAAGGCTCAGCTTTGTGTACCTATCACTCTCTATGTCACCTGTATAACTAAGTAGCATTAGACGGGGGTCAAGAAGGATATGCAGCCAAGTCACACTCCGTAAAACTTCAGCAATCTCCTCCCAGTATTTAATTATTTTGGGGTCCATACCATGTGCCAGAACGAGCCAGGTTCCGTCATACATCTAGGACATCGGGGGTCCCGTTGGGGATATATAACTGCTAGTCTTTGCGGTGTATAATACACTCTGTGGAGGAACTTTAATTGTGTGAATCTATCTTTAGCAGATATTAGTGCGGGTATAAATGTCGATATACAGTCCTCCCATTCCTCCTCCCCCAAGTCTGGAATGTCAGTCCTCCATTTATCCATCGTTCTGGTCGGTATACTATCATAAGCTATAGTAAGATATAAGTACAGGGAGGAAAGTGGTTTGCCCATTACGCCTGATATGAGTAGTCTCTCTATCGGATCGGGTTCTAGGATCACCCTTTCTGGGAACTGAGCTTTCACTGCGTGTTGCAGCTGCCAGTAGCGAAATTCGTATTTCCTAGGGATTGAGTATTTCACTCTCAGGTCCTTAAAAGGTAGTAATTTGCCATCAGTCAAGATATGCCTAAGTGCAGTGATACCCTTACTGGCCCACACTGATGGATCAGGCACTGAATTTAAATAGGGTAGGGTTGGATTATTCCATAGAGGCATATGGGGGGAGAACTGGTGTGGTTTCTTATATACAGCTCTTGCCTGCCGCCAAACTGTTATTGTGTCATGGAGATAGACAATTCAGGACTTGCTCCTATACCCCTAAACACTAAGTTGCTAAGAGCAGCGTAAGACCCTGGTACCGCCGCCTCTAATCTCACTGCTGAGTTGTCTCGGGGTTGGGAAAACCACCACCTGACAGTGACCAGCACCACTGCCCAGTAATAAAATTGGAGATTGGGCATCGCTAGGCCCCTGGCCGAGAGTGGTAAATATAGCGTTCTTTTTGCGACCCTAGGGACGCGATCCGCCCAAACAAACGACGAGATTATGCCCTTTAGCCTATTAAAGAGGGATTTTAGTATTGGGGTGTTCCTAAAATAGTATAAAAATTTGGGTAGGTAAACCATTTTGAGCAAGTTTACTCTCCCTGCCAGTGTCAGGGGGAGACTGCGCCAGGCAACACACTTTTGTGCAAACTGTGTCACCAGAGGAGAGATATTCCGCTCCACATAATCTCCAGCCCGGGGGCCCACCCTGACTCCGAGGTAGGTAAAGTTCTCTACCCATTTCAATGGAGTGTCTGTATCTGTCTTACGTCTGGAGGGGTGAAGCAGGAACAGCAGTGATTTGTCCCAGTTAATTCTGATTCCAGAGTATCCGCTGAACTGGTCAAAGAGCATCAGTGCCACCCTAAGTGAGGATGCCGCATCAGCCAGAAATAAAAGCGAATCATCAGGGTATAACGCTATTTTCTCTTCTATGGATCCCATCTTTATCCCCTTGACCCTGCGTTCCGCTCTCAGAAGTATGGCGAGTGGCTCCAGTGCAAGGGCGAAAAGTCCCGGGGAAAGTGGGCAGCCCTGATGGGTCCCCCTGCCGAGCGGGAAGGGATCAGATAGGGTATTATTAGTACGAACTCTCGCTCTCGGATTGGCATACAGCATCCTCACCCAGGCTATGAAATTGGGGCCGAACCCAAACCTCTCCAGAACCGCCCATAAGTAGCCCCACTTGACCGAGTCAAAGGCTTTTTCAGCGTCGAGTGAGGCCACCACTCCTCCCACTGCAGGGTCAGCCAGCTCCATGTGCGTGTATAGCCTGCCGATATTAATATCCGAAACCTCTACCCGGCATAAAGCCGGTCTGATCTGGATGCACCAACTCAGTGACCACCGTATTCAATCTGTTGGCTAGAATTTTGGCCACAATTTCGCATCCACATTCAGCAACGAGATTGGGCGATACGACGAGCACTGAGAAGGGTCCTTCCCCGGCTTGGGTATCACCACAATTATTCCAGGATAATATATCAAGTGACATCTGTATTCTGCAAGAGCGGTTTGTCAGGATATGCATACCAATCAGGAGATATCTGCGCCGGACCCTCAGCCCCAAATCGGGGGAGGTCCCAACCCAGGTGTATTTGGTCTATAACATCTGTATCAACACAAAGCTTATAACATAGTAAGGCACATATCAAGTTCTCAGATAAATTCCCATGTGAACCCCCACCCCACCCCCCCATCAAAACCAGAGGGGATTTCCACCCCCTAAACTTTTCAGACATGTCGTCCAACTAACAGGGGTTCGTGAACAAGAGGTAAGCCACCCCCCACAGAGGTTCCCTCTCCACAGGGGTGTGTATTCCCGAACAGGATAACAAAGGGCAATTTCACCTGGCATTCCAGGGGCACATTACTTATCAGTTGCAAGTTACACGATTGCCTTCCCAGCCAGTTTAGTCTGCATATGAGCGAATATTCCCCCCCCCCAAATCGGGGGAGGTCCCAACCCAGGTGTATTTGGCCTATAACATCTGTATCAACACAAAGCTTATAACATAGTAAGGCACATATCAAGTTCTCAGATAAATTCCCATGTGAACCCCCACCCCACCCCCCCATCAAAACCAGAGGGGATTTCCACCCCCTAAACTTTTCAGACATGTCGTCCAACTAACAGGGGTTCGTGAACAAGAGGTAAGCCACCCCCCACAGAGGTTCCCTCTCCACAGGGGTGTGTAGTCCCGAACAGGATAACAAAGGGCAATTTCATCTGGCATTCCAGGGGCACATTACTTATCAGTTGCAAGTTACACGATTGCCTTCCCAGCCAGTTTAGTCTGCATATGAGCGAATATTCCCCCCCCCCAAATCGGGGGAGGTCCCAACCCAGGTGTATTTGGCCTATAACATCTGTATCAACACAAAGCTTATAACATAGTAAGGCACATATCAAGTTCTCAGATAAATTCCCATGTGAATCCCCCACCCCACCCCCCCCCCATCAAAACCAGAGGGGATTTCCACCCCCTAAACTTTTCAGACATGTCGTCCAACTAACAGGGGTTCGTGAACAAGAGGTAAGCCACCCCCCACAGAGGTTCCCTCTCCACAGGGGTGTGTAGTCCCGAACAGGATAACAAAGGGCAATTTCATCTGGCATTCCAGGGGCACATTACTTATCAGTTGCAAGTTACACGATTGCCTTCCCAGCCAGTTTAGTCTGCATATGAGCAAATATTTCCACCCCCCCCCCCCCCCCAACGTAACACATTTTGATCACAGGCGAGGAACACCTTCACACAGTCTCACGAGGTGTCTCTTCTCCAAAGTTACATCCGCGACCCGGGCATTCTCTGTGGGTGACGGGCAGTGTAATAGGCTCTAATCCCCGCTGGGGGGAAGAGAGGTGAGGGAAGTGATAAGGCCCCGGTCCCAACGGTTCACAAAGGTAACAGTGTTTGCAGAATAAAAAGAGAAAAGGGGGGAGGCCCTGTCATAAATGTCAGAGTTACCGGTTAATTCTCTAACTCAGAGTAATTAGTCTCCACTCGTCTCCCTGCATCACCTCCACTAGACGTTGGCTAAGCGGTGCCCAGTCTCCTTGCCCGAGTGGCAGTCAGGATCCATCACCTGTGAGATTGATCAGTTCCCCACCGCCACATGTCAAAACATAGGGGGTGTCCACACACATACTGCTGTTCTACTTTTAAGTCTTCCAAGGATAATCAAAACATTAACTTCTGTAGATCAAGTGTCTCTGACTGGGATTAAGGGAACATTTTAGGGCCTGCCCGCACGTTGCTCCTACCATGCTGTGGCCTCCGACGGAGAGGTAAAAAAATGGACCCGATCTCCATTTTGAACTCGCAGCTTGACGGGAAACAGTGTGCTGTATTTCATCCCCTTCTCCCGTAGTTTAGCACAAACCTGATCAAATGATTTGCGCTGGCGCTGGGTCTCTAGTGTATAATCCGGAAAGATGTGCAGCTTTCCATTCTCAAATTTAAGTTCTCCTTCTACTCTGGCCTCCTGGAGAACCGTGTCACAATCGCGGTAATGCAGGAGCTTGAATATGAATGTGCGAGGTGGCGCACCTGCTGGTCCCCTCATAGCCGGCATGCGATGAGCACGTTCCACCGAGAAGTGAGGGGAGAAGCGGGCCCTAGGTAATAGAGCGGGCAGGAGTCTTTCCGTGAAGGCCACCGGATCCGCACCTTCCGCTCCCTCTGGGAGGCCGATGATCCGAAGGTTGTTCCTGCGGTTCCGGTTTTCTGCATCCTCCGCTCTAACCTCTAGGACTTTAATTTTTGCTTTTAGGGTTTGCTAATCAGCATGATCCTCCCTCAACACATCCTCTGTAGCAGAAACTCTCCTCTCCGCTTCCGTGATCCACTCCCTGAAGCGGCCCATATCCCTCCGAATGAGGCCCACCTCCGACTGCATCGTGTCAATTTTGTTCGTCAGTGCCGCCTGACATGACACGATGACCTGCATCAGGGTGTCCAGCCGGTCCTCGACCGATACGGACAACGCCTCAGATGGAGACTTCGTTTGGGAGTCCATGTCCCTGCAGGGAGTGTGAGGAGACTTCGGTGCGGCCTGCCTCCCGCCTCCTCCAGTGTCGGTGCGTCTCTTGGGGCCTGGGTTTTTTGCGCTCTTTCTCATCCCCCTTAAGCAAGGGGAAGATTCGGCAGGTGCAGGGAGTCAGAATTCCCTCCTTTGCCCCGTATATGGCTGTGAGATGTAGATCGGGACCGGGAGCTCCTCTACTACACGTCCGCTCTCCACGCCATCTTGGACACGCCCCCCTGTGCTAGCTCTTAATGGATCTGATTTATTTGTTTATGATCAGGCCTGACAAAACACATCCAGACCGTTTGGGGCCTTGCACTATGACCCCGGAATTCCTAACCTGATGGGAGGGGGGACAAGGAATGAGGTGGTTGCAGTGTGACTGCCTTCATTAAGCTAAAAGTTTGCTGTTGTCCCACCTGCTGCGATATCACTACCTGCACTGTGGCGAAAGTGCGGGAAAGGGTTCAGTGGGTGTGCGTAGCGCTTTTATTTCTGGAGAGCCAGTGACACTGTGTTGCCAGTCACCTAAACTGATGTCACAACTGCTGTCAGCACATCAGGGAGCTTGCTATCAGTAGACACCATCAACAAAAAAGGGATTTTATTAAAACTTACCGTAAAATCCTTTTCTCCGAGTTCACTGACAGACGCAGCTCTTCATTGACTTTGTGGGGTTTTATGTTCGTCTTACCAGGAGTTAACTAGGCAGGGAAAAGAATTCAGCTGGCCCCTCCCCTGGGGGCCGTCCTCTTTTCCTACATTAAAACCCCCCTCCCAGAGGAGCTCTCCAGTTTGTACACAAGCCGTACCAAAACAGAGCCCAGAGGGGTGGGTGCTGCGTCTGTCAGTGAACTCGGAGAAAATACTTCTCGACGCAGACAGTCACTTGCATCCTCTTTTTCCCTAAAATAATTTTGAATGGCATTTTAGGAAAAGAGGCTCAAGTGACTGTCTGCGTCGTGGGTGGGGAGA
>BLSH010215273.1:1167785-1180433 GCA_018402905.1 Glandirana rugosa | reverse complement strand
CCCCCAATGCATGCAGATCTCATTATGTGCTGGATCAGGTAGCAATGGGTTTCCTTCTGCCGGAGATCTAGGTATGTCATAAGATTACTTCACCTAGGATTATTATCTGCATTGGGCCGGTTTGGTGTAGATATTTGTATGTTTCTTGATACTGCTGGATGATTGATCCAGACAATGCCACAGGAGGGACACTGCCTGGCAGCCTGCCAACACTAACACAATGGTACCATCCCCACGCCACGTACATCACATGCTCAAATGTTGATGTATGTTCTGTCATAGCTTTGATATAAAAGATTCACACGCACTTGATATTGATCCATGTTTACTGCCGGTGATTGCACCACCAGTATGCCATAGGAGGGGCACTACCTGGCACCATAACAGTGAGACACTGGCACTCTGACCACTCTATATACATATTCGGCCGCATACATACTAGGCTGTTCACTGTGTGTGCGTCCAATCCTGTTTTTGTGAACCCGGGAGGCAGAGGTGAAATATGCTGTGGCTGGATACTGTACCAAGTGGTACCCACGTTTAGGGCCCTATGCGTTTTATAGACATATGCCCAAAACACAGAATATCCCCTTTCTGAGCATATGTCCCTGAAGCAATAATCTCCAGTACCACAGTACAGAGTTAAGTCGCAGCATTATTCACCCTTCCATAGATAGTGTGCAGATAGAGGGGCTGGATACAGTGATTGTACCTCCTGGGGGCACGAAAACGGGAAGATTGGATGCATGGTGGCTAAACACACAGTGTGCATGTGGCCTTATGTTCTTGCACTGCTGTAGAAGGTGAATCTTCAGTTTGATGTTAATGTGATGTAAAAGATGTACAGGTAGTTGCAGTTCATATTGAGCTACGTCTCTCCTGAGCAAGTCTTCTGGGGAGCAACTTGTTTTATGGCCCGTACACACGATCCCGAAAATTGGACGACAGATCATCCATTTTTTTTTGTATACTAGTTGCATATCGAAAATGGAGAGGTTAAGAAAATTCTCGTACGACAGAATAAAAAATCGAAAGTGATGTAATGTGTTGCAGCATATTTGTATTGTATTTTCAGATGACAGCTGTACTGATTAAACGGAAATCATTTTTGTGCTTGTCTGATCGGATAATATCGGATGAACTGTCGTGATCGGCTCTCAAAAGCTCTGTATTAATGATAAGATTATCGTATGATCGTTTCAAAAGCGGTATTTTTTTGTCCGGTTTTTGCAGCGTGTGTATAGCGTCATTATTGGATACCCCGACACAAAATGGATACCGCAAGTGAAGTTTGTACATAAAAAAAACAGGGGAAAGTGGCTTCGCTCGCTCGGCCTCCAGACATTTTTTATAACTCTATGGGGTTGATTTACTAAAGGCAAATCCACTGTGCACTACAAATGCACTGCAATTGCACTTGGAAGTGCAGTCATGTAGATCTGAGGGGTAGATATGAAATGAGGGGAAGCTCTGCTGATTTCTATCATCCAATCATGTGCAATCAAAAATGCTGTTTTTTATTTTCCTTGCATGTCCCCCTCACTTGTACTGTAGAGTGGATTTTCCCTTATTAAATAATCTTCCCCGTCTATTTGGAAATTGGGGAATGAAATTGGACACAGTGGAGGAGCATATGCAGTTGTTTTTTTTTTTTTTAACTAACGTCACTTCCAGTATCCATTTGTGTTGGTCATCCACTAATGACAAAATACATCTACATTGTCTTGTACAATTTTCCTTTAGATTTACCAAAACCATATAATATGAGGTTAAACCTAAACACTTTCAATTTATATGCAATCAGGCAGGCCCTTGTACTACATAGTTTGAAGGTAAATCTAAAGGAAATTGAATAAGAAAATTGTATAATGTATGGCCAGCGTTATGCAGGAAATAATTGTATGCCTTATGCTCCTTTCACATGGCCATCATCGGCACAGTGTGTATATGTATGTACTGTATATACACTAATCAGCCATAACTTTATGGCCACTGACAAGATAAGTGAATAAACCTGATTGTCTTGCTGCAATGGCATCTCAAAGTCAGTGAATATATTAGATAGCAAGTAAGCATGTTGTCTCTGAAGTTAATATGTTGAAAACAGGCAAAATAGGTTCATGCTTACCCGTTTCCAAAGCCAAAAGCGCCCACGATGGGCACATGACCATAGAAACTGGACCACAGAGCAATGGAAGAAGGTGGCCTGGTCTGATGAATCACGTTTTCTTTTATGTGGATAGATGGGTGCATGTGCGACACTTACCTGAAGAAGAGATGGCAAAAGCCGGTGGAGGCAGTGTGATGCTTTGGGCAATGTATTGCTGGGTAACCATGGGTCCTGTCATTCATGTGGATGTTACTTTGACACGCACGATGTACCTAAACATTTTTGCTGACCAAGTACAGCCCTTCATATTGCCATCTTTCCACACTTTGCCAGACCACAAGATGGATGCTCCTGTATATGACCCTCTCTGTAGTTAGTGGAGTTCCACCCAAAAGTGGAACTTCGCTTTAAGCACTCCTTGCCCCCTTACATGCCACATTTGGCATGTCATTTTTTGGGGGGTGGGGGCGTGTACTTGTTTTGACAGGTACTTCCTGTCACACTTCCTCCTTCCGTTGCCTGGCCACCTAGGCGACTCCTCTTCTCCTCCTAGGTGTCCCCTCCCTCCTGTCAATCTTCTGGGGCACGTCATAGGTCCCAGATTATTGCCTGGCCACTAGGAACGCGCAGCGCGACTCGCGCATGTGCAGTACATGCCCAGCCATGAAGCTGGGCCGGGTGCCCACACTAGGAATGGCAGGGCCGTCGGGAGGAGGGGGGAGACTAGTGAGGCTTCGCGCGCAGCCATCGCTCGACCGCGAGACAGGTGAGTGTGTGTTTATTAAAAGTCAGCAGCTACACTTTTTGTAGCTGCTGACTTTTAATAAACCAAAAAAGTGCGGAACTCCACTTTAATTAAATGCGCCCTTGACTTTTACTTTCTGTTTAATATATGGATCTAAAGAGGAACTGAAGTCCCACTGTAAAAAACTGCGAGCGGGCAGCCCTTTATTGAAGAAGAGACCTGCACTTTCTTTTGCAATAAAATCCCCCTACCAGCCTGTTCTCTGTTTCCTCTGGCATTGTAAACTGAGCTGCGCATGTGCAGCTCAGCTTTACAGTGCCAAGCTGTTCCTGAGTGTCAGGATGAGGGCCTCCTGCGCATGCACAGGTGTGACATCATCCCTTGCCAGCCAATGAACACACCTGAACCCCAACGCTCAGAAGAAGATACTGGCGCCAGTGCAGGACCATTGGACAGGTAAGTATGAAGACTTTAGTTTCGACATGCACTGATGAACTCCCGTACACTGATGGCATAAGTTTAGTCCAGTATAGGCCCCATACACACGATGTAAAATTTGGACGGGAATTGTTGTTCGACAGCCTGTTGTCCGAAATTCTTACCGTTAGTATGCTCCTTTCGACAGCCAATTTGCTTTTTTCGTCCAACAAAAGCTGGATGTGCAGACTAGTAAAAATTTTTGTGTTGTCAATGCCACGTCCGATTTTCGGATGGTGTGTACAGAAATCGACACACAAAAGTCAAAAGTACAAACACGCATGTTTGGAATCCAGGAACGACCCGAAAGAGTTAACTGGCGATCATAATTCACAATTAACATTTGTGACGTGGCAATTGAAATTTGGAAATTCAGCGCACATTATCATCTTTTTAATAGCGAAATTCGCACCAAAAATGAACTTCCTCTTTATACGCTTGTAGTACGTCACTACATTCGCCTTTGTCAAATGACAATTTTCGTATAGTCAGTGCGCTTTACAATATCATGGACGCTCTCACTTTTGACAAAAATCAGAAGCGCGGTCGTATGACAATCGAACCGTGTGTACGAGGCTTTAGCCTGCATAAAAATGGAAACCCATGTAGAGAGTGTGAGAAATTGTATTGCTCACTCACTTTTGATTTTGTGATATAGCTGTTGATTGTCCCCTGAATAGATACAGTATGTCCTATTGACAGATGTCCAGTGTGATCTAAGCAAAGGAGGGGTAGAACAAACCCCTTGGCAGCCCTGGCGGCTGATCTTCTTACAGGTAGCAGTAGGATGGCACAAAGCTGCTTTAGCAGCAAAGAGCACTCAATGTGACACTTTCAAGGAGTTGTGATTGTAAAGACAATCTTTCTCAAGAATGAACACGAGTGCAGGTCCTTCCTTATAAATCAAACCTCTGCTCCCAGAAAGTTTAACCAATTCATTGTTTCATATACACTATATTGTCAAAAGTATTGGGACGCCTGCCTTTAAACACAATGGCATCCCAGTCTTAGTCCGTAGGGTTCAATATTGAGTTGGCCCACCCTTTGCAGCTATAACAGCTTCAACTCTTCTGGGAAGGCTGTCCACAAGGTTTAGGAGTGTCTATGGGAATGTTTGACCATTCTTCCAGAAGAGTATTTGTGAGGTCAGGCACTGATGAGGACGAGAAGGCCTGGCTCGCAGTCTCTACTCTAATTCATCTCAAAGGTGTTCTATCGGGTTGAGTTCAGGACTCTGTGCAGGGCAGTCAAGTTCCTCCACCCCAAACTCATTCATCCATGTCTTTATAGACCTTGCTTTGTGCACTGGAGCTCAGTCATGTTGGAAAAGGAAGGGGCCATCTCCAAACTGTTTTCACAAAGTTGGGAGCATGCAATTGTGCAAAATTTCCCTTCACTGGAACCAAGGGGCCAAGCCCAACCCCTGAAAAACAACCCCACAACATAATCCCTCCTCCACCAAATAATTTGGACCAGTGCACAATGCAAGGTCCATAAAGACATGGATGAGTGAGTTTGGGGTGGAGGAACTTGACTGGCCTGCACAGAGTCCTGACCTCAACCAGATAGAATACCTTTGGGATGAATTGGAGTGGAGACTGCAAGCCAAGCCTTCTCCAACATCAGTGCCTGACCTCACAAATGCGCTTCTGGAGGAATGGTCAAACATTCCCATAGACACTCCTAAACTTTGTGGGCAGCCTTCCCAGAAGAGGTGAAGCTATTATAGCTGCAAAGGGTGCGCCAACTCAGTATTGAACCCTACGGACAAGACAGATATGCCATTAAAGTTCATGTGCGTGTAAAGGCAGGTGTTCCAATATTTTGACAATATAGTGTATCTTCAATTCCAAATAGCATGCTCATTCATAAAGTGACATTTCATATAAATTGCATTTCTAATCGTAGACCTAAACTGGCATGAATGTATACATATTGTCAGTACACATCCACACGCTCATTAAAATACATTACTGTCCATTTTCCATCTGCAAAAAGAGGAATTCAAAATACAGACAGAACACCCATGTAAGAGGGGCCACAGGCGTCTTGCTTTAGGAGTAACTATTTGCATTTGACAAATTAGGTCATTTATTTTTTTTTATATATACAGTATCTCACAAAAGTGAGTACACCCCTCACATTTTTGTAAATATTTTATTATATCTTTTCATGTGACAACACTGAAGAAATGACACTTTGCTACAATGTAAAGTAGTGAGTGTACAGCTTGTATAACAGTGTAAATTTGCTGTCCCCTCAAAATAACTTAACACACAGCCATTAATGTCTAAACCACTGGCAACAAAAGTGAGTACACCCCTAAGTGAAAATGTCCAAATTGGGCCCAAAGTGTCAATATTTTGTGTGGTCACCATTATTTTTTAGCACTGCCTTAACCCTCTTGGGCATGGAGTTCACCAGAGCTTCACAGGTTGCCAATGGAGTCCTCTTCCACTCCTCCATGATGACATCACGGAGCTGGTGGATATTAGAGACTTTGCACTCCTCCTCCTTCCATTTGAGGATGCCCTACAGGCGCTCAATATGGTTTTGGTCTGGAGACATGCTTGGCCAGTCCATCACCTTTACCCTCAGCTTCTTTAGCAAGGCAGTGGTGGTCTTGGAATACTGCCCTGCGGCCCAGTCTCTGAAGGAAGGGGATCATGCTCTGCTTCAGTATGTCACAGTACATGTTGACATTCATAGTTCCCTCAATGAACTCTAGCTCCCCAGTGCCAGCAGCACTCATGCAGCCCCAGACCATGACATTCCCACCACCATGCTTGACTGTAGGCAAGACACACTTGTCTTTGTACTCCTCACCTGGTTGCTGCCACACACGCTTGACACCATCTGAACCAAATAAGTTTATCTTGGTCTCATCAGACCACAGGACATGGTTCCAGTAATCCATGTCCTTGGTCTGCTTGTCTTCAGCAAACTGTTTGCAGGTTTTCTTGTGCATCATCTTGTGCATCAGAGGTTTCCTTCTGTGACGACAGCCATGCAGATCAATTTGATGCAGTGTGTGGCGTATGGTCTGAGCACTGACAGGCTGACCCCCCTCCCACCTCTGCAGCAATGCTGGCAGCACTCATACGTCTATTTCCCAAAGACAACCTCTGGATATGACGCTGAGCACGTGCACTCAACTGCTTTGGTCGACCATGGTGAGGCCTGTTCTGAGTGGAACCTGTCCTGTTAAACTGCTATATGGTCTTGGCCACCGTGCTGCAGCTCAGTTTCAGGGTTTTGACAATATTCTTATAGCCTAGACCATCTTTATGTAGAGCAACAATTCTTTTTTTTTTTAAGATCTTCAGAGAGTTCTTTGCCATGAGGTGCCATGCTGAACGTCCAGTGACCAGTATGAGTGACAGTGATAACACCAAATTTAACACACCTGCTCCCCATTCACACCTGAGACCTTGTTACACTAACGAGTCACATGACACCGTGGAGGGAAAATGGCTAATTGGGGCCAATTTGTACATTTTCACTTAGGGGTGTACTCACTTTTGTTGCCAGCGGTTTAGAAATGAATGGCTGTGTGTTGAGTTATTTTGAGGGGACTGCAAATTTACACTGTTATACAAGCTGTACACTCACTACTTTACATTGTAGCAAAGTGTCATTTCTTCAGTGTTGTCACATGAAAAGATAGAATAAAATATTTACAAAAATGTGAGGGGTGTACTCACTTTTGTGAGATACTGTATATGCTGCTGGTGATTTTTTTTCTTCTACTGCACCACAAGGCATGCCATGGCCAGGTAATACACTGCCCAGCACCACAACATTGAGACACTGTAACCTTTATCGCTCCACATAATGCATGATTTCACATCCACACGTGAAGTGTACTTGTCAAATATGTTTTGTCTCACATCTTGGCACCGGTAAAATATGAAAACCTGTACAAGTCTCCTCTTGATGGTTAGTATTCTGCAGGATATAATGTATTACTATAGTTGTGTGGTGTAAGTTGGCCATACAGTGATAGTTTATTTTTGTTCAGCCTGCTATACAGTGCAGGTGGATGAATCTCCCACTGGCTGCAAAATACCCCAACAGCGGCTGCATTTGATTGGATGCAGTCACTTTTTGGACAAAAACTGTACCTGGCTCCTTCAAATTTTTTATTTGAGGGACAATGGGTGGGAGGCAGCTGACCCACTGAGCGCAAAGCTGGCCATACATTATAAGGCCTGATACACACGGGCATAAAAAAAATAAGCAAAACGTCGGGGCCCGACGTCCGGATAAAATCGGCGTCAAAAACCCGTTTTTGTCAGCGTTTTGCATCGGCGTTGGTAAGCGTCGGCGTCAAAAGGCGTTTTGTTTGAAAAAACATTCCTCTGCTATTTTTTAACCTGAAAATGCCGGTTAACGTTAGTACGGCGTTAGTGAGCGTTTTGCCGGCTTGGCGTCAAAGATGCCAAAACGCTACAGCCTCGGAAGGCGCTGGCCATGGGTTCTACTTTCAGCTCACTAACGCCGACGCCATCTACAGCTCAAAAACTTTGGCATTTTTATGGGGCCATTGAATAATATGGAGAGCCGAAAAAAAACACTAAAAACGCGGTGCTAAAAAACGTCCGTGTGTATGAGGCCTAAGAGTTTTTGCTGGTTCCTGATAGACCTGCTGAAAATCATACATTGTATGGCCAGCTTTAGCAAGCATAGTTTTGCCAGCTTTCTCGGTAGGCTCGCACAAGTAGGCCTGGTTCACAACTTGCGTTTTTGTGGAACACACAAACCTGCATGTGTCATAAAAATGAATTGATTCAAATGAGGCTGTTCACATCTATGTGCTGCGTTGATAAAAATGGAGTGTCCATTTATTTTTGTTTTTTTTTGTGCAGTTTCATCCACTGATGATTCCCAATAGCAAAAAGAAAAGCATGAATATGCATGCACAGGTGTAGTATCAGGGATGTAGTCTTATCGGTCAGCGCGGATCTCGTGGAAGAATTAGAAGCTGTCATTGTCTATCTATAGTTCACTAGTTGTAGGCAGAACTGTAAAGCTCTTTATTCCATGCTGCCACATCTAATGGGGAACGGCAGGTTGCCTTCTGCTGCAGTATAATCTTTGGCCTCTTGCACACTAAGCAGTAATAAATGCGGCTTTTGCAGGCATTTGGCACTTCTCTTTCAGCTTGTAAATGCACCTGTATGTTAGTCTATGCACACATAGACATATATAAGAATTATAGAGGAGGAGCGTTCACAAGCTGAAAAGAAAAACCCTTCACCAGCGTGTTCAGGAGAGATGCATTAATGCATTCTAATCAGCAGAATAAATTAATATTCTAGCCAATAGAATAAGCCAAACGCGCCAGCGGTCATAATCCGGCCGACTTTTGGTATGTGTGTGCTGGGCTTAAAGTGATTTGTAAAGTCTTGTTTTTTTTAATAATATTAAGCATGTTATACTTACCTCCTCTGTGCAGTTGGTTTTGCACAGAGCAGCCCGGATCCTCCCCTTCTCAGGTCCCTCTTTGCTGCTCCTGGCCCCTCCCTCCTGTCAAGTGCCCCCACAGCAAGCGGCTTGCTATGGAGGCGTCTGAGCCAAGCTGCAGCTCTGTGTGTCCATTCAGACACGGAGCTGCTGTTTGAACCCGCCCCTCTCTCTTTCCAAAGGCTAACTGACTTTGACAGTTGCGAGAGCCAGAGGTGCTGCTGTGTCTCAGCCAATCAGGAGGGAGTCCCAGACAGCTGAGGAACTCGTGGACATCGCTAAACAGAGGTGGGGCCCAGGTAAGTATTAGGGGTGCTGGGGAGGCTGCTACACACAGAAGGTTTATTATATTAAAGTGGATGTAAACCCAGTTCATCAAATATGTGCTGGGCACATCTATCTGCAGAGTTTTCTTATCTCTCTCCAAAGCCCTGTGTCTCATAACACAAGTAATGGTGCAGGGCAGAGCTATCAGCCTGACAAGTTTCTGTCACATTATAAGAGCAGCCGGGGTTTTGTGTTGGGGAGGTTGCTATAAATAGATTAGCAGAGCTCTGAACAATACAACGGAGAAAGCTGAAAGTCTTTACCTATGAGGAGAGAGGTGTGTGCCTTTCCTCTAATCGGCTGTCTTGGCTTGGTGCCCAGACTTCTCTGTAGTTCTAAGCAGGAAGAGAGAAAAAATGCTAACACAATCTCCACTTTCTAAAGAATATTTACATCTGAAGACAGAAGATATGCATGTAATACTTATACAGTAAAACCTTGGTTTGAGAGATTTTTGCAAGACAAGAAAAATTTTTTAATACACTTTTTGACTTGATATACAAACGATGCATTGATATACAAGTAGCGTCATGTCACAATTCAGTATAAAATAGAAGAGAGGTGTCTCTAAGTGTAGCAATATGGTTACATTTATTGAAGGTACAACATTTAGCAACTCATGATTGATGATTAAAACAGGCACATCTAAGTATGCAGGCATCCGGGGTAAAGATGTCCACATGGACTGTCCTCTGCACCGCCATCAATGTCATCCCTTCCACACTGCAATCCACAGCCCTTCAAGCCTCTTGTTCAGATTGCTGTACTGCAGGGTAGTCTTCGCAGTCACGATTGCAGACTGACAGCGATGAGAGCCGGCGGTGCGGAGGACAGTCTATGTGAACAGCTTTACCCTGGATGCCTGCATACTTAGATGTGCCTCTTTTAGTCATCCGCCATGTGAGTTTCATTAACTGTAACCATATTGCTACACTTGGAGGCGCCTGTTACGTAACAGGTAGTGAGTCTGACAGCAGGGGATTGCCTCTCCTACGACCCTGGTTCGAAAGACCGCTGGGAGTGAGACAACGGCCGCAGGAGCATGGGGAGGTATGAGTGCCTGTGGTAGTCCGGTAATGTCCACCAGCTGGAAGTCCGTAGGCTTGCTGGAGATGATCTGCATGGCTAGAGATGCAGCCAGGAAGCAGCAATCTGGAAAGGCTGGAGAAGACTTGCGGAGCTGGAAGCTGTGGAGGTCTGGATGGCCACAGACATTGGAGAAGAATCGGGTGCAGGCAGGGTCGGCAACGAGCTGGCAGTGAGGTACAGAGGAGCAGGCAGCAGAATGGTCGGGACAGGTCAGGATCAGGTGCAGGCAGAGAGCAGGAAGGTCTGGACAAGCCGGGTCGGTAACGGATCAGGAACAGATATCGGGCACAGGTAAACACGGGTACACTCTGTAGATCAGACAGCACCCGCTCTGAACATTAGCAAGGCTTAAATGGCCGTTTCCGGCGCACGCGTGCCAACGGCACCAAGGCAGCAGAAATCTTCAGGTATGCCTCTCCTGAGGGGGATCAAGCCGACGGCCTTCCTGACAGCGCCTCTCTTCTCTTTTATACTCTGTAGCTCCTGTTGGATTTTGCTTCTAATCCTCTTGTGGAGGCTGCTATTTGTGGATGGACATTTTATGGTTGCACAACCAATCACATTACCAGAATCTTTTTATATGGACTATAAACTGAAAGATTTATGAATAAATGAACGAATCATCTGAGTTTCCATTATTATGGGGAAATTTGCATTGATATACAAGTGCTTTGGATTACAAGCATGTTTCCAGAACAATTTATGCTTGCAATCCAAGGTTTTACTGTATAGGGAGGTTTGTCTCATCTCTGTGTATAATCTGAGGCTGTTCACTTCACTGGGTACATGTGAGGGTTTACATCCACTTTAATGCATAGAATGCATTAAGATAAAAAAAAAAACCCTTCTGCCTTTAGAACCCCTTTAAAAGAGAAGTATGGCTTAAAAAAAAAAAAAAACAACCAATTATACTCACATAGGTGGATCTGTCCCCTGCCAGCTCTGTAGTGAGAACTGAGAGATCAAAGACAGCTTATCGCTTAGTTCTCCCCCTCCGCTCTGAGCAGAGAGCCATGACTGTCAGTCAGCAGCTCTCTGCTCTTCCCTCCAGCGCTCAGTGGAGTGCTGGGCTGTGGAGGGGTGGGAGGGACTGGCTAAGGCTGTGGGCAGATCGCTGAGGTGCTGAGCCAGATGCTGATCCAGGCTTCTGAGTGGATCCCAACCATATGGTGGCGATCTTTCCAGAACCCAGACCGGCCCTGTGACGTCAGCCAAAATGGTTCACAGAAGTGCAGAACAAACTGAACTCCTGTGATTCACAGAAGTAATGCCATGAAAGCTTTGGCAATACTTCTCCTTTGAGAGTCTATATATGATGTTCATCTTGACTACTGTACAGTGATCTACTTTGTGTAAACTCAGCAGGCAGTGTACATTGACTGCCTTGGTCAACCGAAGACACACAGCTCAGTATTGTGTAAGATGATGTTTGCAGATCTATATTGTGTAGCAAAACAGATCAGTATTGTGTAAGATGATGGGTGTAGATCTATATTGTGTAGCAGAACAGATCAGTATTGGTAAGATGATGGGTGTAGATCTATATTGTGTAGCAGAACAGATCAGTATTGGTAAGATGATGTTTGCAGATCTATATTGTGTAGCAAAACAGATCAGTATTGTGTAAGATGATGGGTGTAGATCTATATTGTGTAGCAAAACAGATCAGTATTGTGTAAGATGATGGGTGTAGATGTATACTGTATAGCAGAACAGATCAGTATTGTGCAAGATGATGGGTATGGATCTATACTGTATAGCAGAACAGATCAGTATTGTGTAAGATGATGGGTATGGATCTATACTGTATAGCAGAACAGATCAGTATTGTGTAAGATGATGGGTATGGATCTATACTGTATAGAAGAACAGATCAGTATTGTGTAAGATGATGGGTATGGATCTATACTGTATAGAAGAACAGATCAGTATTGTGTAAGATGATGGGTATGGATCTATACTGTATAGCAGAACAGATCAGTGTTGTGTAAGATGATGGGTGTAGATCTATACTGTGTAGAAGAACAGATCAGTATTGTGTAAGATGATGGGTGTAGATCTATACTGTATAGCAGAACAGATCAGTATTGTGTAAGATGATGGGTATGGATCTATACTGTATAGCAGAACAGATCAGTATTGTGTAAGATGATGGGTGTAGATCTATACTGTATAGCAGAACAGATCAGTATTGTGTAAGATGATGGGTGTAGATCTATACTGTATAGCAGAACAGATCAGTATTGTGTATGATGAAGGGTGTAGATCTATACTGTATAGCAGAACAGATCAGTATTGTGTAAGATGATGGGTATGGATCTATACTGTATAGCAGAACAGATCAGTATTGTGTAAGATGAAGGGTGTAGATCTATAGACAAGACGATATGTCATATCTAGATGTGGGAAGTAGAATGTGTTATGACTAGACAAG
>BLSH010215273.1:1151657-1164993 GCA_018402905.1 Glandirana rugosa | reverse complement strand
TTGATCTACCCCCCCCCCCCCCTTGCGATCTCCATTGGGCATTACCGCGATTTTCAGTGCAGTTATTGGGGTCCGACTTGGGGGGCGAATCGACTTGACTGTTATAAAAGGTGCCTTTAGTCTTTCCAAGTCGGAGCGACTTGAGTCTCAGGGGAGAGAGCCAAGTCTGGGCAGACAGCCAACTTCTGAGTCATCATTGATAAGAGTTACAAAGTAATTTTACTTCAAAGGCATTGAACTCTGAGTGAACTCCCCTTGTATAGATTCTTGGTTTAACCATTTAAAGACTAAATCTTTCCTGACACTTGCTGTTGACAAATAAAAATCCATTATTTTGTCCTAGAAAATGACTTAGAACCCCCAAACATTATATATATATATTTTTTTAGCAGAGACCCTAGAGAATAAGATGGCGGTTGTTGCAATATTTTATGTCACGCTGTTTGCGAAGCAGACTTTTAAACGCAATTTTTTTGGAAAAATTACCCCTTTCAAAAACCTAAACAGTGCTGTTAGCCCAATTTTTTTTTTGTATATTTAATATATTACACCGCGAGAATCGTGAGCGAATCGTGATCTTTATTCTAAGCAAAAAAATTGTGATTCTCATTTTGGCCAGAATCGTGCAGCTCTAATTATAAATATACACTCACTGGCCACTTTATTAGGTACACCTTTCTAGTACTGGGTTGGACCCCTTTTGCCTACAGAACTGCCTTAATTCTTCGTGGCATAGATTCAAAGTGTTGAAAACATTTTTCAGAAATTTTGGTCCACATTCACATGATAGCCTTACGCAGTTGCTGCAGATTTGTCGGCTGCACATCCATAATGCGAATCATCCCGAAGGTGCTCTATTGGATGAGATCTGATGACTGTGGAGGCCATTGGAGTACAGTGACCTCAAGAAACCAGAGATGATTTGAGCTTTGTGATATGGTGCATTATCCTGCTGGAAGGAGCCATCAGAAGATGGGTACACTGTAGTCATAAAGGGAGAGACGTGGTCAGCAACAATACTCAGGTAGGCCGTGGTGTTTAAACAATGCTCAGTTGGTACTAAGGGGCCCAAAGTGTGCCATGAAAATATCCCCCACACCATTACACCATCATCAGCAGCCTGAACCGTTGATACAAGGCAGAATGGATCCATGCCTTCATGTAGTTTACACCAAATTCTGACCCTACCATCTGAATGTCGCAGCTGAAATGGAGACTCATCAGACCAGGCAACGTTTTTCCAATCCTCTATTATCCAATTTTAGTCAGCCTGTGTGAATTGTAGCCCCGGATTCCTGTTCTTAGCTGACAGGAGTGGCACCCGGTGTGGTCTTCTACTGTTGTTGTAGTCCATCTGTTTCAAGGTTCGATGTGTTGTGTATTCTGAGATGGTATTCTGCATACCTTGGTTGTAAAGAGTGGTTATTTGAATTACTGTTGCCATTTTATCACCTCAAACCAGTCTGCCCATTCTCCTCTGACATCAACAAGGCATTACCGTCCACACAACTGCCGCTCACTGAATATTTTCTCTTTCAGTCCATTATCTGTAAACCCTGGAGATGGTTGTGTGTGAAAATCCCAGTTGATCAGCAGTTTTTAGGTTGAATATATATTTCTTGTAAAGGTTTTCAGAAAAATATTTCACAATGTGTATGGGTACAGAAATAAGAATTGCGGGAGGGGGAACACAGTATCTTGAGCAAATAAACTTTAGTAACCATTGGGCCAGAGGCCCCGCCCATAAAAGACCCATTCGCGAGTGACATAACAATAGATAAAAAAAAAAAAAAAAGGGCAGGGGGGCGAAAGAGGAGGAAAGGAGCAAGGAAAGGAAAGAAGAGAAAAACCAAATAAGAGACATGACATATCCACCAATTATTTAGAAAGTTCCATATCATCTCCTAAATAATATTCTGCTAGGAAGAGTGAGCTACCTCTTTATGAGAGGAATTGTCGTTGGAATACCTCCAAGTTCGAGTAATGGGTCCAGACGCTCCATAGTTTGCAATGTTTTTCCCAAGTGTCCATCTCCCTGGCCTGCATCTCCTCCATAAGCATGGAGATCAGCAGTTTTTGAAATTCTCAGACCAGCCCGTGTGCCACCAACAACCATGCCACGTTCAAAGTCACTTGAATCCCCTTTCTTCCCCATTCTGATGCTTGGTTTGAACTTCAGCAGATTGTCTTCACCACGTCTAGATGCCTAAATGCATTGAGTTGCTGCCATGTGATTGGCTGATTAGCAATTTGTGTTCGCAAGCAATTGAACAGGTGTACTTAATAAAGTGGCCAGTAAGTGTATATACCCAATGAGGTGCCTAGATTGATTTTGTTTTAACCACTTTAGCCCCAGAAGGATTTCACACTTTAGGACCAGAGCACTTTTTGCGATTCGGCGCTGCGTCGCTTTAACTGACAATTGTGCGGTCATGTGACGTTGTACCCAAATGAAATTGGCGTCCTTTTTTTCCCCCACAAATAGAGCTTTCTTTTGGTGGTATTTGATCATCGCTGCGTCATTTCTGATCGCCGCTATAAACAAAAGAAGAGCGACAATTTTGCAAAAAAAAAACCAAATTTCTTACTTTTTGCTAAAATACAAATACCAAAAAAAAATACAAAAGGATTTTTTTTCATCGGTTTTGGCCGATTTATATTCTTCCTCATATTTGTGATTAAAAAAAAAATCGCAATTGGCGTTTATTGATTGGTTTGTGCAAAAGTGGCCGCATTTACGGATGATGAGAATTCATTTCTGGGGTTTTTATTTTTTATTTTTTTCTAGTAATGGCGAAGATCTGCGATTTTTAGCGGTACTGCGATATTGGGGCAGACATGCCGGACCATTTTGACACTTTTTTGGGACCATTGGCATTTATACAGCGATCAGTGCTATAAAAATGCAGATTACTGTGTAAATGCCATTGGCAGTGAAGGGGCTAACCTGCAGGGGGCGCTCTAAGGGTTAACTGTGTTCCCTGGGCGTGTTCTAACTGTGTGTGGGCTGCCCTAGCAGGGGAAGGGAAGTGATCATAGCTTCCATGTAGAGCTGTGGTTCTCAACTCCGGTCCTCGGGCCCCCCCAACAGGCCAGGTTTGCAGGATAACTGAAATACATCACAGGTGATATAATTTGCTGCTCAGTGATTGCAATATTCTAGTCTGCATCTCCCCAAGGTATTACTTAAAATCTGGCCTGTTGGGGGGGCCCGAGGACTGGAGTTGAGAACCACTGATGTAGAGGAAGGCTGTGATCACAGCCCTTCCCCCTCTCACAGAACAGAGATCCGTGTTTACTTCCACAGACCTCCATTCTTTCAGTGCGGGGGGGCATCGCGGGTAGCCGGCGGCGATCGAGTCCGCCGCACCCGCTCCCTGGCCCCCGCCCCGAACACAGTGAGCGCGCGGGTTGAGCCTCCGGCGCCGGGCGCACGCTCACAGTGCACGATCTCCCAGCCGCCGTCGTATGACAGCGGTTTGCGATATCGAGCCACTTTGTCGCCGTCAACCTGCGGTTGACGGTCGGCAAGTGGTTAAGTATAAAGAAAATCATCTGGATTAGGTTGATATTTTCACTCACTCATTTGACAGCGCTATATAAGTACCTGAAATAAATATATAAATGTGTATCAGCCTTGTATTTATCAGTATTGACCATATTTATGAAGTGCCATGCTGAATACAGCTGTGGAGTTCTGGGAGTTTTCTGATAGATGGCTGCGTATTTCTGCTTCCCTTACAAGTTTTGCATCCTAAGACTTTTTGTATCAGCTTGACGCCTAGTATACTTGGCTTGTACTTGCTGCCTCATTACCCTGCTCATTTTCACCAGAAGTAAAAGTGCGAATGTCTGTGATGTGCACTTAACAGTTGATGAATATTTTTTTCTTTTAATCATTCCATTGCAATTTTTTTAATAGACAACTTTTACAGCTGTTTTGCAGTCTTAGCGAGTTGAATGTTTTTTTTTCACCTTTAGAGTACTTATGTTTGCTGTAGATCTGCATGAGGGCGCAAGCACCCTGGCTGTGATTATATTCCTGCGTCAGGGCCGATCATTCGCATGTGATCGCAGCATAAGTGATTACGTACGAGTGGGCGCGTTTAGCTGTGAGAGCCAGCAGCCTCCCATTGCATTCAATGGGGCTGCCTATCGTAGCCAACTGCGGGAGCCCCCACTGGGGTTCTCAAATATCATTGCAGCCGGGGTGCATTTACCCTTGGCAAAGACCTACAGTATATTCATTTTGCCCTGCACCATGTTGAACTGACTATTGTAACAGCTCATTCAACTTCCTTTAAGTTACTACTAATTATCAACAATGGCCTTGATTGCAACATAGCATGAGCATTGGTGTAGTCAGAATCACCCTTAGGCTGGCCAATCGATCCACTTCAGTACAACCAGCCTGTCAGGTTTTTTTTGTGCGATCGCTGTCGGCAGTGATCAATGTATTCTGATGGTTGAGAAACCTGACTGACTGTGTTGATGGGTGAATCAAGCAATTTTCATTCCTTCAACCTGTGGAGGATGTGGGAGCTGCTGGCTCAGGCTCTCGGCACGCTGAAACTTGCTGGTCGGGCATCTGGGAGCGCCCCCCGACATTATTGTTGGGATTCCTGCACAGCCTGGACAGTCTGTAATGTCAGCTGATAGCGGACTTTAGCCCACTGTTGGCCCAATCTGGGTCACAGGAGTAAAGAAGTTTGGCCATACTTTTTCTATAATACCTTAAGAATGTAGGTCACGTTCTGCAGGGTAGACCCCATGAAGGCAGCAAATGTTTGCTGTAGGTTGGATCTCCCAGCCACTTTGTTCTGTATTATAGCCACTCTTCTGTTATTGCTTGGATAACCTTATCTCCTGAAATGTTTTTTTCATCAAGAAAACCTTTTCAATAAAAAGACTTATGAAACAAATTTTTTTTTAATTTTTTTGGCCAATAAAAACACTGAATCAAGCAAGAATATGGATCACATGCCTTATTCTTAGTTCTGGTCTGCTCTTTGAGTACAATTAAAGGATAATTTCACCTTTGGGGAACATGTTACATTACATGTTCCCAATGCTGCAGCCACTGTGCGATTTTTCCCCCCTCCCCCGTGACAGCAGTATGGGGAGAAGTTCCCTGTACTAGCTGTCATTTTTTGGAATCAGTATGGCCATGCGGGGCTCTGCCGATACGGCCGCGCCATTCAATCACACAGCTCTGTGTTTGCATGAACTACAAGCCCTGACATCCTTTACGGCTGTGGAGTGACGTGGTGGTTCATCGATTCCTCTTGTCACGTTGTATCTGCTTGCCCGTACAATGTATGGGCATACTGATACATCTGGAGGAGATCTGCATGGCACCAGCAATCTGCTGATTGCTGGTGCAATGCTCTTTTACAGGCTCAAAAAAAAAAATGCACAATTTTTTTACCTGCAAAAAAAATGTGCATTTATTATTTTTTCTAAAAAGTGAACTTATCCTTTAAAGCTGTTGTATACCCTCCAAAGGGATGTTTACCTACAGGTAAGCTGTAGGTAAAATGAATATCACCTAAACCTGAACAGTTTAGGAGATATTCCCCCTGCAAGCAGCTGCAACGTCACGGTGCATGAGCCGTGATTTCCCGGCCGGACCTTTCTGGAAAGAGGGGCTCCCACGCGCATGCTCTGGCCAGTCACAGCACCGGAGCTGCATAGCCGGAAGCAAGGTCTGAGGGAAGATGTCCGCTCCCTTAGAGCGGACCGAGCAGCCCGGTCGGATCTTCTTTCCAAGGTGAGTAATTCATAATGAGCTAGTATGTGGTGCATATTAGCTCATTATGCTATTTTTCCTGTTGCCTGGGTATACAACTGCGTTAACATGAATCTAAAACAGTGGTTCTCAACTCCTGTCCTCGGGACCCACTAACAGACCAGGTTTGCTGGATAACTCAATTGCATCACAGGTGATATAATTTGCTGCTCAGTGATTGCGGCATACTAGTCTGCATCTCCCTAAGGCAGTGGTTCTCAACTCCAGTCCTCGGGACCCACTAACAGGCCAGGTTTGCAAGATAACTAAAATACATCACAGGTGACATCATTTACTGCTCAGTGATTGCAGTATTCTAGTCTGCATCTCCCCAAGGTCATACTGAAAATCTGGCCTGTTGGTGGGTCCTGAGGACCGGAGTTGAGAACCACTGCCCTAAGGTAATACTTAAAATCTGGCCTGTTGGTGGGTCCCGAGGACCGGAGTTGAGAACCACTGATCTAAACAATGCAGTGTTCACTGGCTTAGACTTGCAACAACAGCCAGAGATATAAATGGCTTATGTAAGGCTCAGTTCACACTACAGCAACTTGGGATCCGACTTGTCACCCCAAGTTGCTTGACTTCTCATTGAAGTGAATAGGAGCCGTCTTAATGTACACTACTGAAGTCACTCCAACTTCACAAAAGTTTCCTGTACTACTTCAAGGTTACTTCTGTCCGACTTGTGCCCATAGAATTTAATAGAAGTCGCCTCCCCATCTATATTGAAGCGACTTTACAGGAAAAAGAAAAGAATTTTACCCAGGCAACCCCCTCCCTCCCACAGAGCTGATTCTCTGATTGGCCACAGGCAAAGTCGCCTGTCTTGGTGGTCGCTTTAAGTCACATTGTAAGTTGCCCAAAGTCACGCTAAAGTCGCCCCTGAAGTCAGATCTCCCCTGTGTTGAACTGGCTCTAAGAGGTTTTATTTGGTAAATTGTTTGTCGCACCTAGCTATAATAACAAGATAAATGCGTTTTAAAACTAGAGAGCCTTTTCAAGGTAATGAGGTCTGAGATCAAAACAGTGACTGGTTTCAGTCACTGACCTGGGCAAGTATTCCTCTGCATGCGTGTTTTCTGGATTAGAGATTCAGAAAGCATTAAACCAAGAGAAGCACGACAGCAGGACAACTTGCATTTGGGGAGCCAGCGATGACAACCTTGTATACTTTGCTGATAGGGTATTGTATGCCTGGGACAGACTTCCAGGAGAGGTAGTGGGGTCAATGGGCAGTGAATTGAAACCTAGATCATACATGAAGGTCTATGCTCAAATTATATTCTATAGACAAAAAAGTTTAAAAAAATTAAATAAAAACCTAAAGACTCAATGGACTACTTGTTTTTTTTTTCTACTGTTACTCATCTATGTTTCTACATATTTCTATGTACTTTAATGCAGATGGCTGCTCGATCGCCTGGCAACGAGCTGGTGTGAGAGAAAACTTGGGGCTGAGTTAAGAATCGGGAGTCTGGGGTTCCTAAGGCTCAGGAACATCAGTCTGAAGTTTGGAAAGCAACAGCAACAAACCTTGGTGAGAATGTGATGAGCTTCCAGCGAAGTGAGCGGAGCAGGAACTGTTTTTTTCCTATGTTCCTTTTGCATCCCTGGGGTGATGGAACTTTCAGTAAATAAGGAAAATCACTTCTGAACACGGCTTTAATGTTTTCCTGTTTCCTGATATCTTGACATTGGCAGGGGGGTTTAATGGAACAAGCCACATTTCCCTTTCATTTCCTAAAAGAATTTGCAAAAGAAAAAACTGCATAGGTGGCCAATGTGCTGATTTCCTTAACCAGACGCCCAGAATAATTTGTTGCCTGTGCCCACCCTGTTTTATGCATACATTTAAAAGCATTTTAAGAATTCAGCTACTGCAACTTTCCTATACCCTCCTACACACCAGCATATTAGCAAAAATCGTCGTTAATAAGCGTTATTGAGGTTGGCGTCAATAGGCATTTTTTTTTAAAAAAAACATTCCTCTGCTACTTCTTAACCTAAAAACGCCGGTTACCGTCGCGTCGGGGTTAATGTGCGTTAGTGAGTGTTTTGCCGGCTCAGCGTCAAAAGCACCAAAATGTTACAGCCTCAGAACGCGCGGGTCCCGCGCTCGATTTACAGCTTAATAACACCAACGCCATCTACAGCTCAAAAACATCAGCATTTTTATGGGTCCATTGAATAACATGGAGAGCTGCAAAAAACGTGGCTTCAAACGCCCGTGTGTATGAGGCCTTATAGCAGGGGTAGGAAACCTGTGGCTCTCCAGCTGTTGAACTATATTTCCCATCATGCTTCTGGGAGTAATTGTATCCATCAGCCTTGCAATGCCTCATGGGAAATGTAGTTTAACAGCTGGAGAGCCGCAGGTTCCCTACCTCTGCCTTATAGCCATATACCACAGATGCTGAGGAGAGATATTTTCATGCTGCCCAAACTGCCTGGAGGCTGGCAGAGTATTCACTTACTGATCATCCCCATTTTGCTTGCAGTCCATTGCATGTTCTATAGGAGGCTGGACAGCAATGGCCCTCTCTAAATGTAGTCCAATGCTTGTGCCAGACACGACTGTGATGTCACCCACACAACCACCATATATGCCTTCAACCCTCATCTCTCTTAATTTTGTGGTGTTCAAATTTGGGTCCTACGATTCTTTGTCTGCTGGTGCAGTTGCCAAATTACAAAACAAGATCGGGGCACACAGTATAAAACTTAGAGGAACCCATTTTCCATACAGTACAGCCCACACTGCATGGGTTAACTGCTTGTTTTTGTCTAGGGGTGAGGAGAGTGGAGATATACTTGCCTAATCTGCCGATCCTCTTGAGTGCAAGAGTCCCTCCAGACCCTGCCCCCCCCCCCCCCACATGCTCGCCACCTTGTGCATGGACTGTTCCTGATGTCATCACACCTTTAGACCAGAGGACGACAGGAACAGTTCACTGCTGAACATGGGGGGGCGCTGTTTTCTGGAGGATCAAAGGCCATACTTGCCTGATCCATTCTGTGCGCCCCTGGACAAAACGAGCAGTTAATCCAAGCAGTTCGGGCACAGCCCCACTGCATGAGAAAACATTTTTTTTCCCAAAGTTCTGCTTTAAGTGTTCTCAGCATTTCAGATAAAGGCTTATTCTTAGGATAGTTGCTACAGAGGAGCTGGGGTTGAGTTTTCTGAAAGTACACTTAACTGTTAGAGGGATGGTATTAAACAGCCAACAGGATCAGACATGCTAAATGGTTAGGGCATACGGATTAGCAGATTCAGACATTGTTGTAGGGGAAGGGGGTGCTTATGTTTTGATCAACCATCAGAAATTGGTTATTTACTTATTCACTTCAGAAAGGCTCCATATGGCGCAGATGGGATGATTGTCAAGTTAAGCAACAGCTTTTGTTGTTGGCTGTCTGAACCTCCTGGTTGTATTCCCCCTCCCCACAGTTAATTTTATAGTTGCATTTGTTCTTTAGGCCCCATACACACTGGGGTATTAAATAAATTGGCTGTAACGTCGGGCCCGGTGTCAGGGAAAAAACGGCATCAAAAACGCTATTTCGTCAGCATTTTGCGTCGGCTTTAATGCGCGTTAGTGAGCGTCGGCGTTAATTGGTGTTTTGTTTAAAAAAACATTCCTCTGCTATTTTTTAACTGGAAAACGCTGGCGCTAAAAACGACGGTTAACGTTTCTACAGCTCACCGCCGACGCTATCTACAGCTCAAAAACATCAGCGTTTGTATGGGGCCATTGAAAAACAGGGAGAGCAGCAAAAAACTTTTAAAAACGCGGCGGTAAAAAAACATTTGTGTGTATGAGGCCTAAAGATCATTGGGAGTCGGAAGGAGTTGTGCTCTGCCTACCCCACTATAGAAACCAATAAGTGGAGGATTGACTTTAGTTTTGTGTGATTAATTTGTTAAAGAATTAGGAACCATGTAAACCATAAGGCTGCCTTCCAGCATTGAATGCTGATTGACCTTGATTGATTGAAGATTGCCATGTGTATGAGTATAACTGTATTTTTGTGTTTTTAATTTTTTTATTTTTTAATAAAAGGGTTTTTGCATTCTTGTGAATTTGCTGCTGTTCTGTTGTATGGTCATTTGAGGCTTGCTTAGCTGAAATCTATAAAATTCCAGAAATCGTCATTTTTTTTGTTCCTTTCCAGTTACGCTGTAACACCACTGTAATGTGATTTTTTTTTTTTTTTTTTCTTTCTAAAGGAAATTGATAGCATCTGGGTGTCGAGCAAACTACTGAATCATGAGCTACGGTAAGTACTTTGCTTTTCTTCTTATAATCCATGTGTGTCTTAAATTTCCTTGGGCAAATGCACTCATTTTAGCTTTTATCTATGTACTTTATGATGCTTGTTTGATTTGTTGTTAGAATGCAATTCATGCATTGTAGTCATTGTGTGTGTCCTTAAATTCTTTTTTAGTCATTATTTTGCCCTGTGTTTCGGAGAGGTGCGTATTCGAACAGACCTTCAAGGATTATCGCTGTCTCACCAAAGGACACCCAGTGCTCCTTCAGAAGCTGGCGCAGTTAGAAGTGGGGGCAGCACATCAATTAGTCCATCAGTGCTAAAAGTCTTATCACAAGTAAGTTATGTGGCTCCAAAACTGGTAGATGTCTCCAAGAATGGTAACTGTAAAAGTGGTTAGTTTTGTTTCTTTTTTGTCCCACATAAAAGTAACATTTGCCTTTTTACGCAAAGATTTTTTTTTTAACAATTTTCGAAAGTGTCTGTGTATGATTATTGCTTTTATGCTTTCAAACCTCAAAAGTTCTTATGATTGCCCTTTTAAAATGGTTGTCAAGTCGTCGTCCCCCCCCCCCCCCAAAAAAAAAAAATGAAACCCTGCAAAATAAAGGCATAATGAGCTAGTATGCATCGCATACTAGCTCATTATGAAATACTTACCTTGGAACAAAGCTGTTGCAGCGGACTCGGCACACAACGCTGTGACCGGTGCCATGCTGCTTCCGGGTCTGTGGCTCCGGCCAATCACAGCGCGGGCTCCAGTGATGTGGTTGGCGGAATGCGCACGGGAGCCGCCAGTTACAGCATGCTTACAGAAGAGACGGCACCCTGGGCCACCCCTGGGGGTCAATTCTTCAGTGCGCATGTCTCGAAGACGTTGGCACATGCAGATACAGGGAATATCTCCTAAACTGTGCAAGTTTAGGAGATATTCCTGGGACCTACAGGTAAGCCTTATTAGAGACTCTTCCCAGTCCTCACCTGATAGTGACGTGTGACTCTCAAACTGGGTACATCTTATGCAAAGTCTGTACAGTTTGCTCCCCCGTAACCTATACTATTCCTACCTCATCAGCGCTGGTTTGTGTACCGGCTTCCACAGGTCCTGTTATATATGTAAGCCTACATTTTGTTACCATATTTACAATTTTAGTACCGAACACAACTCCAAATGTTGGGATACCCTTAGAACCTAATGCTGTCTTTGTGCCTGGGTTGGAATTGACTACAAAGACCTTATCGCTCAAAGGTCTGAGAGATGTCCGACACTAAAGGATAGTTGAACTATTTGGCATCTATCTATTTCTGAAATCTGAGTTTTAGATGAATTTGTGATTATTGTGCATATGTATCATAGAATATAATCAAAGACAATGGTTATAAAAATTTCTAATTTGTTATTGCGTGCCATGGCACTAATCAACAAGATATTAGTTTTGACCTGGCTTGGACCATTGTGTTGGTCAGATTCTTGACACACCCATTGCCTTGGAAAGGAATTTGCAGATATTGATTCATAGTACGTAAGAACTATAAGCAGAGTGAATAAGACAATTGAAGATACTTTTATGAAGTTTAACGCAGAAGGGTACTATAGGAATATTTTCTATGGATGTCTCAAAAGCCTGTATAACTCTAACTTAGATGGGTAGTACTATTTTAAAAGATATGTTCACCTTTTTTGAGAAAAAATAATAAATGCACTTTTTTTGCAGGTAAAAAATGTGCATTTATTATTTTTTGTTGCAGGTGCCTGTAAAGCACTGCACCAGTGATCAACAGATGGCTGATACCATGCAAGTCTCCTGCAGACCTGTCAGTGTATCTGTTCCTCGTACGGGGAACCCGATATATGCTGACAGATAGAGTGAATGAACTATCACAGTGCTGAGGTAGTTGATTGAAAACTACAAGCCGACAGTCGCAAAGGCTGCTGGACCTTGTAGTTTTCCATTCACAGAGCGCTGTGAATGAGTGACACGGCCGGCTGGCCACGTTTTTTTTTTTTTTTTTTTGTTTTTTTTTTTAATTTTGACAACAGGTGGAGAAGAACCCATCGGGGAGGTGTGGTTGCTGGTGCATTCATAACATGTGACACCCCGAATATGAGTGTAACATGTTATGAAAGGTGAATTTATCTTTTAAAGGTCTGCTGTTCCACATACCAAATGTCAAATTAAAGTGGTTCCCAAGGCTAACGCTGGTTATACATCTACCGAAAATCGGCCGGTTCAGCAGGCTGAAATGACATCCGTGTGTGCTGTTGTAGTCGGTGTAATGACTGGCTTCTGTCAAATGGTCATGCTGGAAAACCAGCACTCAATCAGTGGGTGCAGCCAGTGGCTACAGTGCTGATCAGTGTATTCTGGTGGGGGGGGGGGGGAGAAGTCCCCTCTATCAGAATACAAAGACCCCTGCATCAACATTGCTTGTGTTGATGCTGGGGTTTGTGAGGGGTCCCCCCCCCAACCAGAGTGTGTATACTTTCTAAGACACTGTCTTGTATGAATCTTGAAGGGGAACTCCCAGGGAGGAGAGGAGTCCCAGGCAACCAAGACATTCCTGGAACATCGCTGGATCTAGAGGGACCTCAGGTAAGAATTGGGGGGGGGGGGGGCTGCTGCACACAGAAGGCTTTTTATCTTAATGCTTAAAATGCATTAGGATAAAAAACAAACCTTCTGCCTTTACAACCCCTTTAAAGTGGTTGTATACCCCTGTAGGTGGTTTTTACCTACAGGTAAGCCTATAATAAGGCTTACCTTTAGGTAAAATGAACCGTACAGGTTTAGGAGATATTCACCCTGCATGCAGCCGTTGACGTCAGCAGTGCATGCGCAGTGAGGGTCCGGCATATCGTGCCAGAATGGAGGGCTCCCGGCACATGTGCGGGAGTGACGTCGTCACGGCTCAGGCCACTCGTATCGCCGGAGGCGCAAACCTGGAATAAACACAGCGGGGACATGTCTGCTTCCTCAGCGGTGATCGGAAGACTGTGCAGGCACTTCGTTTTTAGGTTAGTAAATCATAATGAGCTAGTATGCGGTGCATACTAGCTCATTATGCCTTTGCCTTACAGGTTTTTTTTTTTTTTTTCATTTTTCTTTAAGTGTTGTGTTTTTTTTACTTTAATGCACTTTCTTCTTTAAGGCAAAAAAAAAAAAAAACCCCACTACTTGTCCCCACCCATCCTTAAACACTCCTCGCTGTCCTGGCTGCAGCCCATTCTCCTTTCTTACTGGTCTCATAGGACGTGGGGGGGGGGGGGGGGCG
>BLSH010215273.1:1127625-1137858 GCA_018402905.1 Glandirana rugosa | reverse complement strand
GCCAGTCATGTTATCATTCACAGACGTCCGTTGTCATTTCGTACCACTTCCAAGGAATGTTCGAACACCAACTTAAAGATGTTTACCTCATCTTCTAGTCCTTCCAGTCCTAGTTACCACAGGAGTTACGACTCTTTATGTCCGTCTATAAATAGGTAGTACGGTATTGGTAGTCCCTCCACCCACTACCTGGCATTTAAATAAGACGTCGTCCTGTTGCTGGGGTTTGTATTTCGGTTACATTAATTGGAGAACTGGTGACCCGTGAATTTGGGGGAAGGATTGGTCTGGTTAAAAGTCGAAAGTCACGAGGGTACAGTGTAGTATGACTGAGTAATTGTCATTCAAAATGTGAGAGCACTGAAAGCTGAAAATTGGTCTGGTTAGGAAGGGGGTTTAAGTGCCCAGTGGTCAAGAGGTTAATTACATTGGCTTTATGTTTGGGGTCGTTGTCCTGCTGCAGAATAAATTTACGGTCCATCACCCACCTCCCTGATGGTTATGGCATGATGGATAAATATCTGCCTGTATTTCTCAGCATTGAGGACACCATTGATCCTGACCTTCCTGATCTTCTACTCCATTTGTAGAAATTCAACCACAAGCTTGTAAGGAACCTTCACCATGCTTTACTGTTGCCTGCAGACACTTACTATTGTACTGACCGTTCAGCTAACAAACTGCTTCCTGCTACAGCCAGATGTTTCAGATTTTGACCCATCAGTCCAGACCACCTGCTGCCATTTTCTGTACCCTAGTTAGTATTTTTTTGTGCAGAGTTGAGTCGCTTAGCCTTGTTTCCATGTCAGAGGTATGGCTTTTTGGTTGCAGTTCTTTCATGAAGACCACTTCTGGCCAGACTTCTCTGGGCAGTAGATGGATGTACCTAGTTCCCACTGTTTTTCGCCAGATCTGTGCCGATGGCAATGCTGGACATTTTCCAGTGCTGAAGGAAAGCAAGCATGATGTGTCTCATCTGCTGCATCAAGTTTCCTTAGCCAACCGCTGCGTCTACTGCCCTCAACGTTGCCCTATCAGTGGTTTTCTCAATGCTGAGAAATACAGGCAGATATTTATCCATCATGCCATACCATCAGGGAGGCATGTGATTGGCCCCAAATGTATTCTGCTGCAGGACAACGACCCCAAACATACAGCCAAGGTCATTAAGAACAATCTTCAGCATAAAGAAGAACAAGGAGTCTTGGAAGTGATGGTTTGGCTCCCCACTGAGCCCTGATCTCAACATCATCGAATCTGTCTGGGATTATATGAAGAGACAATGATTTGAGGCAGCCCACATCCACAGACGGTCTGTGGTTAGTTCCCCAAAATGTCGGGAACACCCTACATGCTTCTTTCACATTTCCACAGCACTGTACGTGAATCTTTTAACCACTTAAAGCAGTTGTCTACCCATTTTGTTTACTTTTACCTACAGGTAAGCCTATAATAAGGCTTACCTGTAGGTAAAATTAATATCTTCTAAACCTGTACGATTAAGAAGATATTCCCTCTCAAATCCACTGCGGCGTTACGGCGCATGCGCCATGTATGTCCCGGCAAAGGCCCGGCAATAGTTCCGGACCTTGCCTGGAAAGACGGGTCCCGCGCGGGAGTGACGTCTCGCGGCTCCGGCCAGTTACAGCCCCGGAGCCGTGTACCCGGAAGCAAGATCCGAGGGAAGATGTCCGCTCCCACAGAGGGGACCGAGCAGCCCGGTCGGATCTTCGTTTCAAGGTGAGTATTTCATAATGAGCTCGTATGTGGTGCATACTAGCTCGTTATGCTATTGTCTTGCAGGTTTTTATTTATTTTTTTCCGGGTAGACAACCACTTTAAGGACCGGAAGAGTTTCTCCCTTAATGACCAGGTCATTTTTTGCAATACAGCACTGCGTCGCTTTTACTGCCAATTGCGCGGTCGTGCGACGTTGTACCCAAACTAAATTTATGTTCTTTTTTCCCCACAAATAGAGCTTTCTTTTGTTGGTCACCTCTGCGGTTTTTATTTTTTGCGCTATAAACCATTAAAGGGCATCCATTTTGAAAAAACACAATATTTTTTACTTTTTGCTATAATACATATCCAAGAAAAAAAAAAAAAAAAAACATATTTCTTCCTCTGTTTAGGCCGATTTGTATTCTCCTAAATATTTTTGGTAAAACAAATCACAATAAGCGTATATTGGTTGATTTGCGCAAAAGTTCTAGTGCCTACAAAATAGAGAATAGATTTATGGCATTTTTATTATTTATTTTTACTAGTAATGGCGGCGAACAGTGATTTTTAGTGGGACTGGGACACTGCGGCGTACAGATCAGACACTTTTGACACCTTTTTGGGACCAGTGACATTTATACAACAATCAGAGCTAAAAATAGCCAGTGATTACTGTATAAATGACACTGGCAAGGAGGTGGTTAGCACTAGGGGGTGATCAAGGGGTTAGTTGTTCCCTAGGGAGGTGTTTCTAACTGTGGGAGGTGTGTACTGACTGGAAGTAGAGAGAGAAAGCTGTTCCCGATCACTAGGAACAGCAGATCTCTCTCCACTTCCCTGTCAGAAAGGGAATCTGTTTGTTTACATTGAAAGATCCCTGTTCTGGCTCTCTGTGGAGCAATCGCGGGTGGCCACCGGACATCGCATCCACGCACATCGGCTTTGGTGCACACCCACAAACCCTGTTCCCCCGACCGACCTACAATGACAGCGATTCGCGGAAATGTGCCGACCTGCCGCAGTAAAATGACATCCAGTTAGGCTTAAAATTAATTTTAAAAGACGCTTGTGGTAAGACAATACAGTATGTAGGCTGCCATTGCTAAACTCTGAATTTACAAGTTACTTGCCTATTGTGTTGATTTGGTGCTCTCTGAGCCACTGATATGGAAAAAGTGTGCAGATTAGGAGCGCTGAAACTGGCCTTGCATATATAGATTTCCTTCAGCCTGCAGGCTGAACAAAGGAATTCTAACAGATTCCTCCATCCACCCTAAACACAGCAAATTAACAAATATCCCCTGGGCTCCTGTGGCTGCCAGATTAACTGAGCAGTGTCTGCATCTAATTCAGGGGTGCCCAACCTTTTGAGCGACTTGGTAACTGGTCACAGGCCATAATTAGTGGACTCTGCATATGCATAGAGGACAAGGACACAGTCCACTCTATTTATGGGCCCTCCGATCCGCCCAGATGGAAGGGCACTGATTCCCTTCTGTTTTTTTTTTTTGTTTTTTTTTTGGTGGCTCTGATTGGAGGTAGTGCAGGTGTAAACAGACACAAGTCCGTTTCCTTTTGCCGCTCCATAGAGCTGAATAGAGAGCTGGATTGGGTCAGACCGATTGTGTGAAAGTGGCCTATGGCTGCTTTCAAGTTGATGTGCTGGGGTTTACCTGTGACTTTCCTGCAGGTTAGCTTCACTTTGCCATAGACTTCAATTATACCCTGCTGGTATAGTGCACTTTCTGAAAGCTCACCAAACCCGCAAGTAATAACGGAAGTCTATGACTCAGTGCAGGTAACACACAGGTGCACTGCGCTGCACCTGCGAATCAGTTTGAAAACAGCCCAGGAACCACTGCAGAACAGATATGCCCATATATATACTGTGATTTTAGTAATAAACGCACCTTTAATAACAGTCTTCCATTCAAGTATCATCGACTTTTGCTGTCCCAGGCAGAGTGCATGTGGTATCACTCCGCCAGTAACGGGAGGCAGCGCTATACAGGAAGCAGCAGCTTATGCCTTTCTGCTCTGCAGACGCTTGCTTCATTCACAACACTGATGCTCTGAGATGGCCACTGGCAACCTGCAGTCTGGGCTGGCCTCCCAGAGCAGGAGGTTGTGGGCCACATCAGCGGGCTCCGTGGGCCACGTGGCACCCCTGATCTAATTGAACAATTAACTTTCATCTTGCTGGATGTTGACGACGGGCACCAACTGCTTGAATTTCAGCAGATTCAATATAAATCAGTTGAAATTTGAGCTGTGTATGGCAGCCTAAACTTCTCTGTGACGTTCTAATTCACGTTCATTTTCTGGGTCAATGACTTTCTGTCTGCAAGAGCGAGGCAACAAGAATTATTGGGAGGAGATCACCAGTGGCAGCTGCAGGTTTCCTTGTATCTTACGATCACTTAAAAAAAAAAAAAAAAAAAAAAAAACAAAATCAGTAAATGTTCTCTTTTATCTGAAGTTGATTAAACCGTGGACTACAGTGGAGCAGGGGAAGCTCACACACACTGTTCGAAATTTGGCCAGCTTTATGTCTGACTTCTGTGGACCATTTATAGGCAGTTCTGCTTTTTTATAAATGACTATCACTCGTTGCCTTTTTTAAAAAAAAATATTTTATTATAATATATCATGCTGCCTTTCCTCCTTCTCCTTTTGTCCTTTTCCATGGTACCTGTCTGTTGCCTGTTCCCTTGTTCCCTAACCACTATTTTGTTAATCTTTTCCAAGGCTAGCTTGTGATATACAACAGTCTTAGTGCGTGTGCAAGATGAGCTACTTGACGGCATGCACAGTACAATAATACAGTGAGATCCTGCAGGTTAGGTATGAACGCTCTCTAAAGGCCCTGATAACATTGCCTTCCCAGAGGGCATCAGTGTGGCCAGGGCACGTCATTTATACCTTTTTAGGGAAACCAGGAAGGGGAGACATGAAAGATAAATAAATTATTACATTTAACACAAATGCATGAATTTTAGTAAAATAGTGAAAAGGTCCGCTTTAATTATTGTGCTCAGTACTCTAAGTCAGTACTATGGTGCTTCATATGCCAACCTGTTTCTAGTCAAATGTTCTAAATCAGTGGTTGGGTGATCATTTTGAAAACCCACAAGGGAAGGCTATCACTTACAGGCCTGACAAAAAAATGGAATTTGCAGCTGTCCTAAAAAGTCTTCTGGTGTTTGGCTCATCTCCTGATTGCTCATTCATGTGGGCATATACACATTTATGGCGGCTTAAAGTGGTTGTAAAGGTAGAAGGCTTTTTATCTTAATGCATTCTGTGCATTAAGATAAAAAGCCTTCTATGTGCAGCAGCCCCCCTAATACATACCTGAGCCCATCTAGATCCAGCAATGTTGCAGGAGTGTCCTCCTCATTGGCTCCCACTTCTGTCACTCAAAGTCAGTCAGCCAATGAAAAGAGAAAGAGGGCGGCACCGGGCCGCAAGTCTGTCTGAATTGATACAGAGCTGTGGCTCGCCTCCGGTGCCCGGCTCCGGTGCACCCATAGCAAGCTCAACAGGAGGGAAGGGCCAGGAGCGCTGAAGAGGGACAAGAAAAGGGAGGATCCAGGCTGCTCTGTGCAAATCCACTGCACAGAGCAGGTAAGTATAAGATGTTTGTTATTTTTAACTAAAAAAAAACCCCAAAATTTTATTTTTTCAGTTGTACTTGGTCAAATGTTAGTATGATTCTGGGACAGAACTGATGGTTTTTACTAGAGATCTTGGTAAATGAGGCCAATTCTGTACTAATGGTGAATACACGGAATTACAAATTCTTTTCTTTGTCTTTCAGGATAGACTACACACTGAGCCTTAACCAACTAACCAGCAAATTACTAAAAAGCAGTAAGCAGGTGAGAGGTTTGTCAAAGAACACTAAAGCTCAGTGTAAGCACTAGCATATTACACTGTCAAGTTGTTCAGTATTTTACAAAGAACATGTCTCTACAGTTTACTTCTCCTACCATGACTGTACAGACACACTCGAGGGCTGATTTGGGCAAAAGTTTATAAGCCTACATCCATGTGTTGGATTTTGAGAGGAAGCCACAGCAAGATGAAATGTATTTGCACATATACAAACCTCATATAGACCATGCTTCTGACAATAAATGAAACCACAAATCCAGGAACACAGACCTGTGATACCTACATAGCCACCATGCTACCCATATACAAAAACTTTATCAATACCATTTGCTGACCACACTATCTAGGATCAGCAGCCATAATAAGCATGGTCAGATTACAGAAGGGAACACAGGAATAGGCAGGAACAACTAGGTATTGTGCAACATGGAATGGGACAAATTACACTGCAAAAGCACTATGCTATATATATAGAGCTTTTTTTTGTTTAGGGTTATAACCACTTAAGTCCCTATTAGTTTGGTACTTTGTGCGTAGTGAATGACTGATTAAATATGTTTGCATGTCAAATACTGGAACAGTAAATGCAGTCATAGGATGACTTGATCTGTTTATTTACCTGTGTATAATATCAACTGTATAGAAAGTTTTACTATGCTTTTAATATTGAAAGAATATTATTTTCTGTGTCCCAAAGTTTTTGTGTTGAATAGTTTTCTATTTTAGAGCTTATCTCATAAAAAAAATGTTTATCTGGTGTGGATGCAGGATGAAGCCTGTCTTGCAGAACTATCCCTGGCTCTGTCTCTGGAGTGCAGCATCAAGGAAAAAAGCTTGCGTGCAGCCAGTCTGAGGGTGCGTGCCCTACATGCAGAGGTGCATGAAAGTCTCTTCAACAGTGACCTGCTGCAGAAGAAGCTGGTTTCAGCAGTGCAGAGCAACACTGAAGAGAGCAGTAACATTGAGGAACAGGCAAACCTAGGTTGGTACCAAGGATACCACTGAAAACTTGTTACTGGTGGTAATGCTTGTCAATACGACCTATCTGTGCTTAAAATATTTTGAGACTTGGGTGATATTCCATTTGGCATTTTGATGATAATGTTAAAGTGATATTAAAGCCTTTTGTTTAAAATAATAAACATGTTATACTTACCTGCTCTGTGCAGTGCTTTACCACAGAGCAGCCTGGATCCTCCTCCTCTTTTCAGGTCCCTCGCCGATGCTCCTGGCCCTTCCCTCCTGCTGAATGCCCCCACAACAAGCAGCTTGCTATGAGGGTACCCAAGCCGAGCCGCTGTTCTGTGTGTACATTCAGACATAGAGCTGGGGCTCAGCCCGCTCCCTCTCTCTCCTCAGTGGGTCACTGTCTTTGATTGACAGCCGAGGCTCTCATGCAACTTCGCTGGATCGGTAAGTATGAGGGGGGCTGTTGCACACAGAAGGTTTTTTATCTTAAAGTGGTTGTAAAGGCAAAGGTTTTTTACCTTCATGCATTGCATGAAGGCAAATAACCTTCTGTGTGCAGGAGCCCTCTCAGCCCCCCCCCCCAATACTTACCTGAGCCCCCTCTCGATCCAGTGATGTATATGAAAGCCTTGTCTCTCCGGGAGCTCACTCCTGATTGGCTTTTGGGAGTTCCTGCTGCTTTCAATCACAGCCAGTGAGCCAATCAGAAGAAAGAGGGGACGGGGCCATGGTTCTTTGTGTGAATGGACACACAGAGCTGTGGCTTCGGGAGCACGCCTGCTTGGGTGCCACCCTCTGGGGCACCCAGCAGGAGGGAGGGGCCAGGAGCGCCGGCGTGGGACCCTTAACGAGGAGGATCCGGACTGCTCTGTGCAAAACCACTGCACAGAGCAGGTAAGTATAACATGTTTGTTATTTTCTGTTTTAATGTTTTTATTGAAATTTTTTCAAAACATTTTTAACGTTTAAACGTGTGATACATTCCATATCTCTGTAGTACTGGACAGCAAAAATTTCTAGAAGAGTAAGGTAACTTCTGACCTGCACATCCGTGACAGCTTATTACTCCCATTCTGAATAGGATAAGTACAAAAGAGGGCTCTTTAATAACCCTTTAATGCATAGAATGCATTAAGATAAAAAATTTTCTGCCTTTAGAGCCACTTTAAAGTACCTTACAAACCAGCTTTTTTCTGATTACTGTCTGCACACTGTTCTCAGTATAGGATTCACCATACACGTGACGCATTTTATTTTTGATGTATCTAAAGTATAAAAGTCCTCCCAAGTTTACCACGGCAAGTACTTTTTCTGGAGTCATTTGATTGGTTTTCCTTTGCACTTGCAGGAGATGCTGAACCTCCCAAGTGGTTGCAGCTTGTTGAGCGGCTTCCTTGTAAGCTGGATGTGGGGTTTGAGAACAGCACTGTGGTCCTGTCTATGAACAGCCAACAAAGGTAAAATCTCAATAAGTAAAAGGCTGATGATATGTTCTGAACATTGTATACTGACTGTGGTGGAAATGCTGTGCTTCTTCCTAGGCACCTAAACTGGACATTAAAGCTTCTACGGTATTCTTATTTACGTGAGGAGGATCAGCTGCCCATGCGCAAGTTCATTGGCACTTCAGAACTTGCTCAAATGACCTCTGAACTGCTAGTGGAAGGTAAGGGGCTGAATTATTGGAAAGTTAATTGATCTTAAAGCTGAACATATTCTGTTTGTACTGGACATTTTTTATAAGCCATACCTGTATTCATAAAAATATGTCAGAGGGATTTCCAGGATGAATTAAAATTTGAATATTGCTTTAGATTCTATAATCCTACTCTTTCTGGAAATACCATTTCTTTCCAGATTGAGGAGCTGTACCTTTTTTTTTTTTTTTTTCTCTTTTTATATAGATTGTTTTTTCGAAAAGGCTTAGATACATGATATGACATACATACTTTTATATGTTTCATACCATGGACAAACTATTTACGCCAGGTACTTGTATAGCGTATATCAATTTACGCAGCGCTTTACATATATATTGTACATTCACATCAGTCCCTGCCCTCTAGGAGCGCACAATTTAAGGTCCCTAACCCATTCATATATTCACGATCGTTTCTTAGACAAAATCGTATGTCCATTCCTGGGCTCATTTTTATACAGTTATTGTTCTTCAATTCCATTTAACAATATTCCCTTTATTAGGGCCGATTCACACAGGGGCGATCCGACTTAGAGGCGACTCTGACCCTCCACGCACAGCGCGGCTTGCAGACGACTTCTGTAATAGAAATCAATGCAAGTCGCCTGAATTCGCCCCCAAAATAGTACAGGAATCTTTTTCTAAGTTGGAGCGTCTTGAGTCGCTCCTATTAGAATGGTTCCATAGTATGGAGCACGACTCTCAGGTGACTGAACGCCTGACAAGGTGCGGCAGTGTGAACCAGCTCTAATAAGGAAACCTGTATCTTTTTAGACCAAAATTTGACAGCCTGTGTATAAATTAAAACAAATAGGAAGAAGAAAGAAATGCGGAGAGGTGAACTGCACCCCTCCAACTAGGGCTGTACCTATTTCTTGTTTATACAGTACAGGATACAGGTTTGACTGGGTTACAGGTAGGTACCTGTAGGTGATTGGACACTGTGAGGACCCCTTTATGACCCCCCCTCCAAACATAACTCTCCCTGCCCAGTGTACTGATCGATGGTTGTACACGTATACTACCCACTTTGATGTCATGTTTATCTCTCCTTAAATTTTTTCTTTCTTTTTTTTTTATTTTATGTATGTTTTGTAAAATTTTGAAAAATTTCAATAAACTGTACTTATCAAAAAAAAATAAAATACCTTTCCTGCCTCCCAGCAAGCCTCAGTTCTTCTCTAGTGTCTTTAGGTGTTTGATATCTCCTCTCTAGTGAGTGGGGATTTTATTTGTTAGTCACACTTACTGCTTTCTTCGATCAACTGTTTTGCTGCATCTTATCTGGACCTCACAAGAGAAGATGTGCGGCCAGCCTGTAAAGTTCTTTGGCATGTATTACAGCGTGTTGGGTTAGCCACAGATTGCTATACAGGTCCAGGGCAGAGGTAATCTGCATCAGTGTACTGTAGGCTGGTTTCCATGCAGTTTTTCCCTTCCATCATTGTTTTTGCTGTAGGAAGTCTCAGTTGCTTCTGAATCCGCTTGTGTTTTGCACTGTATGAAAAAGAATATTTTTTTTTCTTTTCCTTGCCTGTGAAATTCATTCCTTGGAGTACAATACATGAATGACACAGTATACCCTCTCTTCTGTGCTCCTCTTATCGCTTGATAAGAAAAACTTGAGGCTTACTGCTTGGAGCAGGAGGGGTTATAAGGGGGTTCTCCGTTTTTTTTTTTTGTTTTGTTTTTTTTGCCAGTGTCCAATCACCTGAAGGTTCTTGCCTGTAACCCAGTTGTCTCTAAAAAATGTTAATTCATGCAGGAATCATTTTTTTTTCTTTTTTAGTTAAGAAATCTGAACTTCTTTTAATCTAATTTTGGTTTGTTCAAGAGTACGTTCATATTACTGCTTCATAGAATATTCACAAAAAGCATTCTGTTGACAAAATGTGATAATACATTATTAATTGGAGTAGCGTTTACCTATCCTCGTGTCTTCTCTC
>BLSH010215273.1:1112962-1125659 GCA_018402905.1 Glandirana rugosa | reverse complement strand
GTTAGTTGGCCGCGACTCCATGTCTGAATGGACACACAGAGCTGCAGCTTGGCTCGGGTGCCACTGTGGTACTCAAGCTAGTTACTGTGGGGGCACTCAACAAGAGGGAGGAGCCAGGAGCACCAAAGAGGGACCCGAGAAGAGGAGGATCTGGGCTGCTCTGAGAAAAAACATTTCACAGGATAGTCAAGTATAACATGTTTGTTATTTTTAAAAGAAATAAATAAAATGAGACTTTAGTATCACTTTAAGCTGGCCTGATGGTCTACTGATCGACTTCCGTTGAACAGGAATACAGTGGCATAGGGGGAGAGAATTCCCCCATCTACCTCGCTTGTGTGTAAGAGAGAATTTTTTCATTTTTGTCTTTTTTCTTTTTCGATCAGCACACTGGTTGATTGAAAAAAAAAAAAAAAAAGAAAGAAATAAGATCCATCTATGGCTAGCCTTACTTGTATAGAGAAACACAGTTTTGCTTTAGGACTATGGGCCCTTTCACACAGGCTTTCCGTGTAAAGGGTCAGTTTTTCTCAGCAGGATCGCTCCGCTGATCCCTACTGAGCTGATGGATGGCAGTTCCGAACTGTCAGAGCGCCGCTCTCTATGGAGATTGGATGAAAATGGACCGCCTGTCCGTTATCATCTGATCCGCTCTGATTCTGATTCTACAGACGGAAAATAGGGTTTCCATCCGTCTGTATTTCACAGACAGGATCGGATCGGAGAGCGACAGATGTCAGCGGACATGTCTCCGCTGACATCCGCCGCTCCATATGGCTGCATGGAGCGTCCGTTCAGGTATGCCTGAAAAAACTGACAGGAGGGCCTGAACGGAAAGCTTGTGTGAAAAGGCCCTAAATGTTATGCTGCTTCTTTGAAATTGTGCAAATGTTAATTTCTTCCACCTAAGATTGTGATGTACAATATTAAATGTGGCACTTCCTTCGCTTGGAAGCCCCTTTGTAAGCTTCTAGACCCAATATAGTAAATAATAATTGTTTTAGCAGCATTGTGATTTGTGCGGTAATTATCTTACACATTGTCATTTGATAAATTAGAAAGGCAATTCCAAATCTGAAATAGCTATGCGTGATTTTTCTATTTTCTTACTCAACCTCATATACCTGTTAAATGACCAGAGCCCCACCATTTATGTTGTAATTTTCTTTTAAACTTTTCAGTATGCATAATGAAGTATTTTTTTTTTTAAAGCAAGCCTTGTATTCTCATACAGTTTGTTCTATTATTTGGGCTCATCCTGCCCCCTTTCAACCCCCCCATGTGACAGCGGGCAGGGGATCTTCTCATACCCACTGTCATAATTAACAAACAGTGTGGCGCTGTGCGGAATTCCGCCCATGCGGTCACATTTATTCACAGTTTCTAGTGACTTCATGATCAGTACTAAGATCCACTGCAGCACACAGTGTAGTTCGGAATAAACTGTGAGGGTGCTGATGAGATTCTTTGTAGTTCATTCAGAAGCCATGCAGCTTTCAAACAGACAGCTGTATGAAGGTATGGGCTAAAAGCTGTAGGGCATGTCTGCAGAAGCCTGACCTTGCACCCCTGATTCACTGATCATGGATGCAATGTTTTTCAGGCTCCTTTCTGTAAAAATATGTGCATTTGTTATTTTTTTTTTAAGGTGAACTTATCCTTTAAAAAGCCCATGCGTGTTTTCTTTAAATGTAAGGCTCATTAAATGCTAATTTCACTTTCAGTTTAAATCCACTAAATACATTCTAGATGCTCCAAAACAAAAGGTGCGCAAAGGCTTTAATTTAATTTTCTTTAGAAAACCACCACAGCCGAAGTCAGGGCTTGACAACACCCAGCTGCCAAGTCGCAATGGCGACTGGAAATTGTGTCCTGGCGCCTGGCTACATCGCAGCAGCGGTCTGGATCCCTGCCATGTGGCCCCCCGTGGGTGCACGGACTGGGGTCGGGCTGGCCACAATTGAGGCCGTCGCTTTGCGGCCTGCTGGAGCAGGATACATGCTCTTTCTGCGAACCAGCGCCCTCTAGTGAGCCCTTTTGTGGTGCCATCTCAGTACTGCCTAACAGTGCCATCTCAGTGCTGCCTATCAGTGCCATCTGTTTGTTTTTTTGCTTGGCATCAGGCGTTAGCAATTCTTATTGCCCAGCGCCCTGGACATGCAGTTCTGGGTGTTGGGCAGCGGATTTAAAAAACTGGCTTTTAACTTTTTTAGCTGGCTCCTAGATTCTAAGCAAATTTGTCAAGCGCTGGTCTAAGTAGAAAAGCATGTCTCCTTTCCATATGCTTTAAAGGAGGACCCTTACTCTCCGTGAGAAAGCAGTGGTCCCTCTGCGGGGGTCTCATACGCTGAGTCAGAGCTAGAGATCTTCCAAGCACCTGGGAGCTTGAGCTTTACTGACTGGAGAACCTTCTATCTAACCATGGGTGCTCAACCTGTGGCCCTCTAGCTGTTTGGAAACTACAAGTTACATCATGCCTCTGCCTTTGGGGGTCATTGTTTTAACTGTCAGCCTTGCAATACCTTGTGAAACTTGTAGTTCTGCAACAGCTGGAGGGCCATAGGTTGAGCATCCATGGTCTAAAGTAATAGGTGGTGTGTTTGACTCCTGGGCCATTTCTGCAGCATGCTGACGGGGGACAGTCTTTTCTGTTGGGGGCTGTGGCTTCTTTCTAAAGAAATCAAACTGTATACTTCGGACGCCTTTTTGTTTTATGGGAAGGATGAGTCAGTTGCAGTTTTCTCCAACATCGTTAAAAGTGGAGCTGTACTGTAAAGCTTTCTGTCCACAGCTACTCCACTTTCACACACAAAAAAGTTCTTCCATCATAAAAGATTTAATCCTCTGATTCCTCCTGTATTGAATTGTATTGTAACTGTACTGTCCTAAAATTTAAAGCGCTGCGCAAACTGCTGAAGCGATATAAATCTTGTATGATAATAATAATAAGCACTGTAAGATCTGGAATAAATGGACCCTTGTATGTCTTTTTTTTATTGTTTGGATTCAGCAACATATATTTTTTATATCTAAATGTTTCATTATAGACCTCTACCTGTGATATTAGCACCAATAGTTTTCAATTCGAACATCTCTAACGTCAATGTGTCTGTCCAGCTTGAGGAAGCCCAGCCTTTTGCTGTGGGATTTTCATCTGTGTTACTGGGTGAGTCACAGTAATCTCTACTAATTGTACTTATTGTCAGTAATAAAGGGATAATTTTACATTGACTACAACCAAAATTCAGGTGTTTCTTCCAAAAATCTTTACATGAACGAGAAGAAAATGCTTCAGGTAATGTGCTATATTCCACCATGGCAGAAATGTATTTCTCATTTGAAGGGTAATTAAAGTGGAATTGTTGTGCATTTGGTTAAAAGAAGTATGGATTTGCTTTTTATTTCCCCTTTATAGATGGATGCAGCATCTGTCCCCCGGCGTCTATACACATGAGAACCGAGTGATCGAACACCGCCGATGCCTCGGATCTCACAGATCCCTGAGCGGAGAGCTGCTGGCTGTCAATCAATGTCTAATCTGCTCCTCCACGCTCATTGGATTGCTGAGCTGTGGAGGGGCGGGTATCGGCCGTCTCAGGCTCGCTGAGATGGCTGTTGGTCCAGGCACCTGGCGGATCACAACTCTTGAAGTTGTGATGATGCGGTGCCTATCCCGACTCCTGTGACGTCAGCAGAGAGCGGACTTTAGTCCGCTTTGTTCTGAAAACTGGTCACAGGAGTGCAAAATGTATTGCTCTCCTGTGATCCATAGGAGTAGTACGGCCAAACGAACCCAAGCCATACTTCTCCTTTAAGTGTCTGGGATCTATTTCTTACTGTACATTCTTTTCTACATACATTCCTAAGCCTCGTACACACTGGACGACGATCGTACGTACGATCGTCTCAAATCGTATGTTGGATAATGTAACTTGCATACTGACTGCGCTACACGATCGTACGACCACAGAAAGAACGTTCAGGTGCATGTAATTAGCATCCGGCCATTCCTGACTTTGGAGCATGCATGTTTTGCACAATACAACTTGTTGTACCAACTGCTCTGTACACACGATACAACGGTGGTATGACCGCTTGTTGATACGACCAAGTTTTCTAGTCTGCTCATACAACTCCCCTTGTACGACCGCCGTATGTTGGCTGTTCTAATCGCGCATACGAACGATCGATTTCGCATACAACGGTCATTAGTACGACCTCTTGTATACGATCGTCGTCCTGTGTGTACGAGGCTTTAGTACATTCTTTACCAAATATGTACATCATATTGCCTTTACACGCACATGAACTTTAATGGCTTCCCAGTCCTTAATCTGAAGAGTTCAATATTGAGTTGGCCCACCCTTTGCAGCTATAACAGCTTCAACTCTTCTGGGAAGGCTGTCCACAAGGTTTAGGAGTGTCTATGCAAATGTTTGACCATTCTTCCAGAAGTGCATTTGTGAGGTCAGGCACTGATGTGGACTAGTAGGCCTGGTTCGCATTCTCCACTCTAATTCATGCCAAAGATGTTCTGTCGAGTTGAGGTCAGGATTCCGTGCAAGCCAGTCAAGTTCCTCCACCCCAAACTCGCTCATCCATGTCTTTTGGACCTTGCTTTGTGCAGTGGTGCGCAGTCATGTTGGAATAGTAAGGGGCCATTCCCAATCTGTTCCCACACAGTTGGGAGCATGAAATTGTCCAAAATGTCTTGATATGCTGACGCCTTAAGAGTTCCCTTCACTGGAACTAAGGGGTCAAGCCTAACCCCTAAAAAACAACCCCACACCATAACCCCCCCTCCACCAATTGATTTGGACCAGTGTACAGAGCCAGCCTTGGCACCTAAGTTTTAGGCCTCATACACACGGGCGTTAATAACGCCGCATTTTTGAGCTGATTTTACAGTTTAAAAACGCCATGCCATGTTATTGTATGGCCTCATATACACGTTGACGTTTTTGAGCTGTAGATGGCATCAGCGTTCTGAAGCTGCAGTGTTAGAGCGTTTTTGACGCTGAGCCGGCAAAACGCTCACTAACGTGCATTAGCGGTGCTAACTGGCATTTTTAGCTTTAAAATGTCCAAAAATAGCAGAGGGATTTTTTTTTAAACAAAACGCGACATAGTGCTGACGCTCAATAACGCGCATTAACACCAATGCAAAACGCAGATGAAAACGTGTTTTTAACGCCAATTTTTTTCCTGGCGTCGGGCCCGACGTTACAGCTCGTTTTAACATAACACTGGTGTGTATGAGCATTTACTTTTGTAAAGTAATAAACTAAATACAGAGCTATAGTTTTACAGTGGGTTGGTGCAGCTGCAGTAAAGAGTTTAGTGTTAAAATGAAAAATATGGCAGTTCTACTTAAAGTATTACTGAACCCAGTAATATGAAAAAAGTTCATCTGCCAAACCCCCCCCACACACACACACACACACAGTGCCCAAGCTTATAAATCTTCTTTTTACATTAAAATACTGCCACTATATACCTTTTGGGATAATCTGTATACCATGGTTTCCTGATAACCTGCACAGTTTGTCCATAGCTGTGTGTTCAAGTAGGCGGAGTTTTCCACTTAAGCCTGTATACACACCCACTTGTGTGATGTCAATATCATGTAACCTGAACAGTTCAACTGAAACAGGGAATGTTTCATCCAGCATAAGAGACCAAACTGAGCATGTGCAGCTTTACCACACTGCTGTGCATTATATGGACAGTGCAGAAGGGAAGAATCTATGCATACAGGATAAAACAGCCTTTTTTAAACAATGCAGAGGATTAACCCCTTAAGTTCCACAGTGAATATAACAAGGATGCTATGCTGCATATACAGACTGATTTTACTCTTGTGGGTTTAGTAACACTTTGAAAGAGGTTGTAAAGGCAGAAGGTTTTTTTTTTATTTTAATGCATTCTTTGCATTAAGATAAAAAGCCTTCTGTGTGCAGCAGCCACCGTCTCTGTCCAGCGATGTCCACGAGTGTCTCAGCCGGCTGATAATCTCCCTCCTGATTGACTGAGACACAGCAGCAGCGCCATTGGCTGCCGCTGTTAATCACAGTCACCTAGGCATCTAGGAGAGAGGGGCAGGAGCGGGGCGGGGCTCCATGTCTGAGCGGACATAGGGAGCTGTGACGCTGCTCGGGTGCCCCCATAGCAACCTGCTTGCTGTGGGGGCACTGAACAGGAGGGAGGGGTCAGGAGCACAGAAGAGGGACCTGAGAAGAAGAGGGTCCAGGCTGTTTTGTGCAAATCTAGTGCAACAGAGCAGGTAAGTATATAACATGTTTGTTATTTTTATGGGGGAAAAAAGGAGACCTTACAATTACACTTTGATTTAAAAAAAAAAAAAGACTTATGTTTATTGCACAGAAATCAGATTATAATGGTACAATGCAGAAAATATCCGGTGGAACAAGAAATTAATTTCTGTCAACTTGATTGGTACCAGACAAATGAAGTATATCAGATCGAAATAGTATCAACGTGTGCATAGTAACATACTACAACATATAAGTAAAGAAAAACCGAACTCTCCGAATTTAATGGACCTCTTAAACAAAAGTTAACCTGCTAAATTCGTTTCATTGTACAGAAACAATGCCTATATAGAGCTTGGTGAATCACTGCACTGCACTCTCCAAAGTACATCAACCCTGAAGGAGCGTATCCCCGACCAGCTGAGGGGGGCAAGGCCAGGAGTCTCCAGCCAAGGTTGCCACATGGAGTAGAATTTTTGGGAGACATTCCTATGCTGATCTGTCACTTTCTCTTGTATCAGTAGTTTGTTTACCTTTTCCACCCACTGTTGTGCGGTAGGCACCCTGCAATCAACCCAGTATTGAGCTATCAATTTGCGAGCAACATACCGCGGTCTCAAGACCGCGGTATGAGCTTAGGGAGTTAGACTCCTCTTCCAGGGTGCCCGACGGACACACAATGGATGTTCTCGGGATGTGAAACACTTGAGATATTATATCTAGGACCACGGCCCAGTATCGAAAAAGTTTTGGACATTTCCACAGCATGTGGATAAGATCACAGTGGTCACGTTCATATTTTGGACATAAAGGCGTATCGCGTTGCCCCCCATTTATATAGTTGAATTGTGTTCTATAGACTCTATGAAGTAGGTATAAATTAAATCATTTTTGAGAGGCTGACACCGAGACTAGTGGGGCAGATGATGAGCACAGTTCCCATGTCCCCCCCATCCAAGGCGCCTATACAATTACTTTAGCTTAACCTCTGTTCACACCTGAGCATCTTGCTGTATAATTCCTTAAGTACAGCAGTGTTTAAGATGAAGAATCCTATTATTCCCAATGTTTACCCCTGAGAATTGTGTTGCTTAAAGCTGAAAAAAGTACATAAACTTCTTTGGGGCAGAATCATACTTTTTTGGCCTGAAAAAGGTGCCTGAAAAGTGCTTGAAAAACACATGTACTACAAGTCGCGTGTAAAAACACGTAAAGAAAAAAAAAAAGCTTCAGGACCCATTCACACGGGGCTGTCCGTTTTGATAGCCTCCACTTGCTCAGGGATCGATCCGTTGATCCCCGCTGAGCCGCCGGATGACAGGTCTGTCTCTGCTCACTGTGCAAAGACGGATCTGTCAGAGCCCCGCTTTCCTCTATGGGAATTCGGATGAAAACTGATCCGTCTGTCCGTTTTCATCCGATCCGCCAGACAGATGGAAAATTGGGATTCCATCCGCCTGGATTTAGCAGATAGGAACGGATCGGATAGTGGTGGATGTCAGCGGACATGTCATCGCTGACATCCGTCACTTCATAGAGGTGCATGGCGCGTCCGTTCAGGTCCAACTGAAAAAGTGACAGGCGAACATGAACGATCCGCATGTGTGAAGGAGCCCTCTGACATAAAGCTTATGGAGTCATAGGAAGGAGTACGTTATTGCATCAACAGATTAACCTTTACCCCTGTTTTCTCCATTCATCATTTAGGATTTAAAATATTGTTACATTAAAATGATCTTTAACTTCTTTTCCAGAGTTCAAGCACCTACGCACGCAGAATCTTCACCAGAGGGTTCTTCTGTCTGTCAGTAACCTGTGTTGGAGGGTGGGAAAAGACTCTCATATCCAGCAGGCCCTTCACCCTCCAAATACTCACATTTGGGGTGAGGCTTGTGTTCTTGACTGCTTTAGCTTACAGGTGAGAGGCAGAAAATGAGTACAACTTGTACTTGCATACATTACTTTGATTCAGGGAACGGAAAAGTTACATTGTATTATGTGGGCAGTAGATAATAACTGGTTTGCAGTGTTTGTTTTCTTATCTGTATAGGGCTACAGGTTTCATTTAATCCATGATGATGTGTCTGTGCCATGTCTTACTTGAGTAGTTGTAGTACATTGATTTGTAGTTCATAGCAGGCATATACTGTATTACTAAAGCCAGACTCCAGGTAAGTACTGTACAAAGCAGTAGTCAGTGAAAAGTAATTTACTAGGGTTGTAGTGTGCAGTTATAAATCAACAAATCCGTCCATCACGGTCTCCCTTTAGTAATACACAGCTACCTGCACTAATTTTATATACTGATAGAAGTCTATACATTGTCACCATACCTCTTTGGCTCTTTACTTTGGGGGTGCTCTTTTTTAGATCTATTATATTAATATTTGTTTTAACTCTTGTTTCTGTTTCTAGGGCAGCTACAACCAATCTGTGGGTGTAGGCATCATGCAGGCAGACACCCTCTTCATAGAATCCACTGTACAAGGCCTGCAGATAGAATTTTCAGATACATGTGCAGAATGTCTATCTCGTGTTCTGAGCCTCATGCCAGTAGCATCGAAGCATCCTGTGCCGACTTCACCAGACTCACTGTCTCCTACTTCTCCACATGGGGAAACCACCAACAAGCTAGCTGTTCTCTGGAAGGTAGATGTGCGTGTCGAAGAAGTGAATTTGTTTACATTGTCCAACCTAGTGGGTAAGTATGACTTCTTAATGCAGTTTTGACATTTACTCATGCGATAAAGTAACAAGCTAGTTTACACTTGTAGGCTGTCATTTTTCTGAACAGCCTTCTTCTGCAGACATATAATACCAAATGGAGGAAAAAATACGGCCTGTGTGCTCAGATAATATTTTTTAATTGGAGGTCTCCAAACTTTCTAAGCAAGGGGCCAGTTTACCGTCCTTCAGGCTTTAGGGGGGCTGGACTGTGACCAGTGGAAGTAGGAAATGCCCTGGTGTCAGTGTCCAGTGATGGGGACTGTCGTTTCTCATAGCTGTAGAGTGAGAAGGCAGGATGTGACGTGTCCCTGGATTTACACCTCCTCCTAGGGTCGTCAGAAGCTGGCATTTTTTTTTAATTGCAATGATGACATCACGATTATTGCATTAAATTTTTCTCCTAAATGGTGAGGTTTATAAATAAACTGCTAAAAGTTTACCTAGGTCAGTGTACTTATTGTAGTTTTTATATGGCATCCCGAAGTTCTTCTTTGAGCAAAGACACTCTCTCTCATTGACTGTGTTGTGTTGTATGACTTTGCCGTCTTGCATTATTCAAGGTGCCTCTCAGGTGAGAATAGACCTGCTTACTCTGGTGGGAAGTGCGGAGAGCTGCAGTCTGAGCCTGCAAGGTGTGGCCTTATCGCTGCTGAAATCCATCACTGAGAAGATGGAACCATGCTGCAAATCCCTGGACATTAGTGAACCACTGCTCTACTTCTCCATCATGTCACTGTCTTACTACACTACTATCCAAGCATTAGAGGTAGGCTGAGCTCTACTTACTACCTGTGGGTTGGGTGGAACTTGTATGTCTTCGCTAACAATGTATTTGTGTGTTTGTATATATATATATTTTATCTACAATTGCCAGTAGTGGCAATATTTAAAAAAAAAAAAAAAATCTGGTAGGTTCAAACGCCACGGGATTTTGTACCTTGATTAATGTTGCATACTCTTCTAATGTCCCATCTAACTATATTGTTTAGCCTAATTTAATCAATCATATTTTAACGGATATGATTTAATATTAAAGTTACATCTAAGTTAGTGTTTAAGTATATGTTCAACCAGCACATATTTTGAGCTATTATTGCAATGTTCTTACCGGTCAGTCATGAGTGACACCCAGCCATTCATAGGCAGCTTTGTATTCTATCATTGAAGTCAGAGAGGAGGGCTGATGAAGGTCTCATCTCGCACCCAGTATACAGTGCTGTATACTGTTTGCAGCCCCAGCTACATACAGTTTATCCACTTCACCTCCGGAAGGATTTCCTATTTTAAGACCAGAGCACTTTTTGCTATTTGGCACTGCGTCGCTTTAACTGACAATTCCGCGGTCGTGCGACGTTGTACCCAAACAAAATTTTCCCACAAATAGAGCTTTCTTTTGATGGCATTTGATTATCTCTGCATCATTTCTAATCACCGCTATAAACAAAAAAAGAGCGACAATTTTGCTAAAAAAAAAAAAAACTATTTCTTACTTTTTGCTAAAATACAAATCCATAAAAAAAAAAAAAAATGTATTCATCGGTTTTGGCCAATCTATATTCTTCCTCATATTTTTGGTAAAAAAAGAATCGCAATCAGCGTTTATTGATTGGTTTGCCCAAAAGTTGCCACATTTACAAACCATGAGAATTAATTTCTGGCGTTTTTTACAATTTTTTTTTCTACTGGCTATGGCAGCAATCTGCGATTTTTATCGGGACTTTAATATTGGGGTGGACATGTCGGACATTTTTGACACTTTTTTTGGGGCAATGACATTTATACAGCAATCGGAAATTTAGTTATCCACTGATCACTGTATAAATGTCATTGGCAGTGAAGGGGTTAACCTGCAGGGGGCGATCTAGGGGTTAATTGTGTTCCCTAAGGGTGTTTTAACTGTGAGGGCGCTGGGCTACCGTGGGCATAAGAGATCTAAGTGATCCCAGTAACCGGGATCAGTAGATCTTTTAAATGCCCACTGCTAGAATGGCGGTTCCCCGTTCTTTCTCTCTGCCAGGTCATCGCGGCAGGCCGGCGGACATCGGATCCGCCCGTGCCGCGGGCACATTCCTGCAGAGTGCGGCGGGCCCCTTTATAGACAGCTATTCGCGCTACACTGCCAAGTGCAGCAGTAACTATGCGCTACGCAGTCGGGAACCAGTTATACAGCACACCCAGTGGTCACACATATTAATAAGGAAAATCATTTGTTTTGGCCAGATCAAGGCTCTGTTCACACTCGTGCGATGCGGGAACCAGCTCAATTCCCGTGCAGGTTCCTGCATCGCACCTGAATCGCCAGCAGTTCACACTGCCCTCTGCGAACTGCTGCACGTGTCCATACAAAATTAATGACACCCCCAGATCGATTCGCAGATTGCGGTGCGAACTGTGAAAGGGTGCAGGGATCTGATCACATAGGTGTGTATCCTATGCAATGTCTGGCATCGCACAAGCATGAACCCAGCCTAAATCTGAAGATGTACAGTATCTCACAAACCTGAGTACACCCCTCACATTTTTGTAAATATTTTATATCTTTTCATTTGACAACACTGAAGAAATGACACTTTGCTACAATGTAAAGTAGTGAGTGTACAGCTTGTATAACAGTGTAAATTTGCTGTCCCCCTCAAAAATAACTCAACACACAGCCATTAATGTCTAAACCGCTGGCAACAAAAGTGAGTACACCCTAAGTGAAAATGTCCAAATTGGGCCCAAAGTGTCAATATTTTTTGTGGTTAATCATAATAAAAAGTGCAGTGCTAAAATGAAGTTTGATGATAGATATACATAAAATAATCAACTGATCTACAGCACATGATCATTCATTGAACAGAAGTCTGGAAAACGTCCATGAGTGAAAGATAATCCTCTGTGAAGGGAGTATAAATGAAAAACACGCAGGTGCTCAGGTGTGACAGCTCCCATCCACCAAAGGCTAGACTGGCATCTCACCTTAATGATCCAACCCTGACGGATCAACCAGCTGCTCAAACCCACATCAGAGGATATCCAACTTCTTGTCACAGAACAAACTCCACCATAAATAAAGAATCTAGTGCTCACCATCTAATGGATTTATTAATCACAGTAAAAGTATAAGTAAAACACTCACAAAACGAGCACTTGAAGCCAAGTGCAAGCGATCACAGACTGCTGTGTATGCAAACACACTCCTCCAAGATGGCCGCAGGTGATGTCCGACGTAACCCCTCCCCGATGTACGCGTTACAGCCTAGGCCATCTTTATGTAGAGCAAAAAAAAAATTTTTCAGATCCTCAGAGAGTTCTTTGCCATGAAGCACCATGTTGAACTCCCAGTGACCAGTATGAGAGAGTGAGAGGAATATAATACCAAATTTAACACATCTGTCCCCATTCATACCTGAGACCTTGTAACACTAACGAGTCACATGAAACCGGGGAGGGAAAATGGCTAATTGGGCCCAATTTGGACACTTTCACTTAGGGGTGTACTCACTCTTCTTGCTAGCGGTTTAGATATTAATGGCTGTGTGTTGAGTTATTTTGAGGGGACAGCAAATTTACACTGTTATACAAGCTGTACACTCACTACTTTACATTGTAGCAAAGTGTCATTTCTTCAGTGTTGTCACATGAAAAGATGGAATAAAATATTTACAAAAATGTGAGGGGTGTACTCACTTTTGTGAGATACTGTATATATTCAT
>BLSH010215273.1:1047354-1063353 GCA_018402905.1 Glandirana rugosa | reverse complement strand
AGGATGTCTCCCCACTGAGTGGATTAGTAAACTCTATATATATATATATATATATATATATATATTTTGGATACAGTACATACTATGATCTCACGTCACGGTAGAACTCCTTCTTAAACTCTTATGGAGAGTTTAACTTTTGATGTCACCTCGTCAGACAACCGTTCCATTTGTTCAAACATTGGCAACGGCTGTTTTCGCACTGGTGGACTTTGAAGGGTTTATTTTCCGTCGTCTTTCTGCTGCTGCCTTTTATTTGGGAAGTTTCAGGTGGTCACGCTTTTGTCGGCAACGGTTACAAACTTGTTTACCTTGCCAACAGACTGCTCCACTGTAGTTTTCAATTTGAGAGGTATTCTCAAATTCTTCCTCAAGATGGCACTGCACTCTAGTATCATACATGACATAGGTTTTATATATATATATATATATATATATATATATCTCAAATGATTAGGTGAGTCACCCCTCTGTAGGATTCAATCGTTTTCGGGAGGTGTGTCACCGGCGAACTCCAGTTTCTCACCGATAATTATAAATAAAAGTGAGTGTGTCCTCACTTTTTTTTATATATATATATATATATATATATATATATATATATCTATCAGAATAGCCAAGTTATTTTCCCAGGTTACAGAGTAATAAAAACATCTAACTGTCAACTGAAATACAATAGTTCATTGTTTCCATTGTATCCAATAGCATTTGTTTAAGTATCCCTTTAACCAGTTGCCGACCTCCTTGCATATATTTACTGCTACAAAGTGGCAGCTGTACTCAGATCTCCGTCTATAAACGGCGATTCACGCACGCATAGCTAGGGGCGGGTCAGGCGGAGTCTATGTCCGCCGACCACCCACGATCGCCTGCTACAGAAGAAAAGTGGGGAACCGCCGATGTAAACACAGCGGTTCCCCGCTGTCAGGTGGCATGAAAAAATTGTAAAAACGCCATAAATTAATTCTCATGGTTTGTAAATGCGGCAACTTTGCGCAAACCAATCAAATGCCGATTTGCGATTTGTTTTTTGTTTTTTTACCACAAATATGTAGAAGTATATATATCGCCCAAAACTGATGAATACATTTTTTTTTAATTATTATTATTATTTTTGTACATTTATTTTAGCAAAAAAGCAAAAAAAAATTATATATTTTTTTTTTTTTTTCAAAATTGTCGCTCTTTTTTTGTTTATAGCACAAAAAATAAAAACCGCAGAGGTGATCATATACCACTAAAGAAAAGCTATATTTGTGGGGAAAAAAAGGGTGTCAATTTAGTTTGGGTACAACATCGCAGGGCCGCACAATTGTCAGTTAAAGCGACGCAGTGCCAAATCGCAAAAGTGCTCTGGTCATTAAGGGGGTAAATCCTTCCGGGGGCTTAAGTGGTTAAACAAACATGATGTCTGTCTCCAAGACAGACTACTAAACCGTTTGTTCCAGTCTGATAGAAAAATCATTCATATAATATATTTGATATCAAACGCAACACACCAAGGGAGGCAGAGAGGGGGTGCTGTGTCTGCACAGAGGCACAGGATCTTTAGGAGGAGTTCTGTCTATGCTGCAGAAGAGGTGCAAGGTCCACATGAAATGGCCTGGCGGGCTGGATGGGCTTTTGAATGTGTGCTTGTAGAACATACGAAGTTGAAGAAAGACAAATGTTTATCCACTCACAACTACTATAGCTTTATTCTAGAAGAAGACCAAGCCAAAAAAAAAAAATTTGTTCCTCAAATGTTTAATTTCCTTTTAGGAGGCAAAGTGCAGAAATTGTAAGCAGCAAATGTAACATATTTATCTTTGTTGTAAGCATAATACTGACAAGTTTGTAGAATTATGTTTGTTATTAACTCGACCAGCGTTGCTATTTTTTCTCGGCACAAATGGTCTCTTCCTGTTTGTCTGTGCTAGTGTGTGATGTATAATGTGTGCAACCAAAAATTGTGTTCATGTATTGTGTAGCTGCTGCAGATACATTTACCCTCAAACACCAACACCTGGAGATCTCCACAAATCCAGCACAGTATGCCATGATCCTGGACATAGTCAACAACCTGCTTCTACATGTGGAACCAAAGCGTAAGGTGCGTGGGTGTTTTTATTTATTATTAGAGCCCAAGATATTTGCTTTGGAAGGAAATTCCTCGCTGCACATCGTGGCATTACCCGTTCCAAGTAAACCCGTTTAAAGGGTAACTTCACTTTAGTGGGGAAACGAATAGCATATCAAAAAATATTAATATAGCATGTACAATTGCTGCACAAGTCATATTGTAATTGATGGTTATTAAAAATGACCTTTCCTTTTCAATCTGCAGCACTGTAATTTTCTGTAAAATAAAATGCGATATGGCTACCTTGAGGCATTGTGTACTCAGCTGGTGTACAGAATTTGCCCCCCCAGATATGTCATTTCCTGCTTGTGTGATTGGCTTAACGATTTTCCCAGATGTCTGCACTAAGATACAAGTCAGATATTGGACATCTCCTGCAACAAAAATGTCATCTTTGGTGAGATACTCCCAAAGGGAAATTACGTTTAAAGGGATGCATACCCTGCCGCTTTCTTTAGAACCCTGATTGATAAATATAAAATCACTCCCATTAGACTCCCTTTCCACATGGACACAGAGAGACAAACAGCTATTTCCTCAGAATAACAAAAGGTAGCAATCTGCAACAAAGTTTCTTAAAAATCCCTACAATGTACATAGATCACCAAGAATAAAAGTGGAGTTACTCTTTTAGTGCTCATGCACACTGAACTGATAAACTACCGTTTTTGGTCATTTGGGCGTTTTTTTTAACAGCCCAAAACGCCCCTTTATGTTATCCTATGTGTTCATGCACACATGGACGTTAATTGTCATTTAACAGCAGTAGTGTTTTTGGGCTGTTATCTGAATTGGCATTAAAAAGTCGTTCTACTGACCACAAAAAACGCTGGATGCCGCTAAACGCTCATAAATGCCGGTAAACAGCCGTTTATTGGCGTCCGGCATTTTTTGTAGTCAATGGAAGCTAATGAAGTAAAAAAAAAAATGCTCAAAAATGCTGATGCCTATAAACACTGCTTACAAAACGCTACAAAATAACGTTTTCAACAAGGCTACTATAATTACAAAGACATTAATCAAATGTATTTGCAAATATAAATGAACACAGTGATATCATTCTGTCTTGTGTTCTCCCCAACCTTAGGAACACAGTGAGAAAAAGCAGAGAGTGCGTTTCCAGCTGGAGATCTCCAGTAACCCCGAGGAGCAGCGCAGCAGTATCTTGCACCTCCAGGAAGCTGTCCGACAGCATGTGGTGCAAATCCGTCTACTGGAGAAGCAGATGTACTCTATAATGAAGGTTCAAATCACTATTTGTTACCTGGGAACACAATTATCAAGTCGTGCTGACTGGAAACAATTTTAAAGCATACTTCTCAGCTTAAATATAAACTGGCAGTAGGAAATAAATGTGTAGTATTCAAAAACCCATGGAAAACAATTCTGACTACCCCCCCCTTGTCTTTCCTGCTGGTCCAAACTTGTGATGAGTGCCCTTACTGAATAATAATAGAGCGTGGGTGTTGCTGGCCCAAACCATCTGGAAAACATCCCATGTTATGGACCAAATATTTCCTGTTGCCAATTTGTGCTCTACAGCCTAGATCATTTTTTTTTAAGTTTAAAAAGAGTGAATATGATTCTAATTTCTGCCAACCTTTTCTTTTTGTGCAAAAAAAATGGAGGGAGTACAGCCATGGTCATAAGTTTTGAGAAGGACACAAATATCAATTTTCACAAAGTCTGCGGCTACATTGTTTTTAAATCTTTTTGTCAAATGTTACTATGGTATACTGAAGTATAATTACAAGCATTTCAAGTGCCAAAGGCTTCTATTGACAATGACATTGTTTATGCATAGAGTTAATATTTGCCGTGTTGACCGTTCTTTTTCAAGACCTCTGCAAGTCACCCTGACATGTTGTCAATCAACTTCTGGGCCACATCCTGACCGACCTCAGCCAATTCTTGCATTATCAATGCTTGGAGTTTGTCATTTTGAGTTTGAAGTTTTTTTTTGCTTGCCCATCTCTTAAGGATTGACCCCAAGTTCTCAATGGGATTAAGGTCTGAGGAGTTTCCTGGCCATGGACCCAAAATTTTGATGTTTTGTTCCCCAAAGGCACTTAGTTATCGCTTTTGCCTTATGGCAAGGTGCTCCATCATGCTGGAAAAGGCATTGTTCGTCACAAAACTGTTCTTGGATGGTTGGGAGAAGTTGCTCTCTGAGGATGTTTTTGTACCATTCTGTATTCATGGCTGTGTTCTAAGGCAAAATTGTGAGTGAGCCACTCCCTTGGCTGAGAAGCAACCCCACACATGAATGGTCTCAGGATGCTTTACTGTTGTCATGACACAGGGCTGATGGTAGCGTTCACCTTTTCTTCTCCGGACAGTTTTTTTCCGTATGCCCCAAACAATCGGAAAGGAGATTCATCAGAGAAAATGACTTTACCCCAGTCCTCAGCAGTCCAATCCCTGTACCTTTTGCAGAATATCAGTCTGCCCCCGATGTTTTTCCTGGAGAGAAGTGGCTTCTTTGCTGCTCACCTTGACACCTGGCCACCCTCCAAAAGTCTTCTCCTCACTGTGCCTGTAGATGTACTCACACCTGCCTGCTGTCATTCCTGAACAAGCTCTGCACTGGTGGTGCCCCGATCCTGCAGCTGAATCAACTCTAGGAGACAGACCTGGTGCTTGCTGGACTGTCTTGGGTGCCCTGAAGCTTTCTTCACAAATGCAGTGGAAATATTTCTTATGGGTTTAAGTTCATTTTCATGACAAAGAGGGACTTTGAAGTTAATTGCAATTCATCTGATCAGCAAACTTTGTGAAAAATTAATATTTGTGTCATTGTCAAAACTTTTGGCCACGGCTGTACAGTTATCACCAGGACAAGAAGACAGAGACCTCAATAAAAATATTATGAAAAGTTCTATCCCTTCTTAAATAATAACAGTTTTTTTTTAACAGTTTTTTTTTTATCCTGTTGGGGAGCTTTCTCATCACTTCCTGTACTCGCAGGTTTAGGAAACAATTAAAATGGAAATAAAAACCTTGTTGGGGCTCTTCCCCTACCTGCTCTATCCAAAACAAATAGTATGCTGAGATGAGTGTAAGGCTGGCCATGATTCAATTTAAAAAAAACTGAGCCAATTTCACCATCCACATTCAAGGTGGATGGTGGAAGCTTCTCTGCTGCGTTTTTGTGTTCTGACCGCTGGACTTCCCCACCAGCCGAATACACTGATCAGCAGTGCAGCCCATTGGCTGCAGGAGTTGCTCAGGCAGAATTTTTCCAATAAAGCCAGTTCAGGAAAAGTCGATCGGTAGATCAACTTCTCATGAACAGGCACGACCCTAAAAAATTCAAAACTTATCCTGTTCCTGCTGAACTGGCCAAATTGCAGACCATGTATGGCCAGCTTAAGGCACAGGATTTGTATGGCATGTATATTTGTGGAAGGTTATGATGAAGGTATGTGAACAAGTCTGCATTTTTTGCATGCACTGTACACTTACTGTGATCAGGCCTATACTAACTGATGTAATCACAGTAAAGGGATTGGAAGTCACAGACAGGCACTTCCAAATGCTGATCACTGCCATTTGACAGTGAAAACTGAAAAGCGGTGTTAACTAAATGCCACTTTTTATAGAAATGTGCCTTCCTCTGCCCCAGAGGCACTAAATAGTCATAGAGGGGTTAGACATAGCTTTAGAATATTGTGCTAGTTTGCAGATATGTCTCCAAGGCCATTGTGTTAGTTTATCCACCTTTTGCAGATATAAATTTCAAAACACGTGCTCCTTTGCCGTCTTGTTTAAAACCTTAGGTGGGCATCCGATGCTTGGATTGGTACCCAGTTTTTCTTGCACTTATGATACATATTGATCATGGACTCTTGTAATTAGCTGTGTGCCAGTGCAATAAAGCCCCTGTGCATCCTCCATAATAGTAACTAAAAAATAAAATATGTGGTCTGTTTCAGCGGCTGCATGATGAGAGTAAGAATGATATGCTGCATGAACAGCACCAGAAGCTTCAGACTCAGCTTTGCCAAGAGAAGATGGACTTGCAGCAGAAGAGTGAGGAGCTGAACATCCTTATTAGGTAATTTTTAACAAGCAGCATGGGCATGGTTTCTGAGTTTTCTAGCATCTTTTAGGCATGTAAGGGAACATTTGAAACTGTATTTGTCAGTCCACCATCACAACCTTTGTAATTACGGAGTATAACCTTTTTTTTTTTTTTTTTAAAGACAACTGCCCTGCTCCTGTTGTATGTGTTAAATCTAAGCTGACAGACAGCTTCTCTCGCCAGTCTACTTTAGTAAAGTTCACATGAATGCCCTTTTTATTCTTTATTTTTTGGGGTGCAATACTTAAAGAAGAATGCACAGTCAAATGACTTGGAATATAAATAAAATGTCCCTCTTTACTAAGTGAAATGTCAGAAACTCTATTTAGGTAATATAATGGTGGCTTATATTTTAGGTGTTTCAAAGACTTCCAGCTGCAAAGAGCAAACAAAATGGAGTTACGTAAACAGCAAGAGGATGTGAGCATGGTTCGACACACAGAATTCTATTTTGCACAGGCGCGGTGGCGCCTCACTGAGCAGGATGGACAGCTTGGCATTGCAGAATTGGAGCTGCAGAGGTTCCTCTATAGCAAGGTTAGAGCAAAAATGAACCTGTTGCCGCCTGTATATAACTGCAGTGGCAAAAGGATGGGTTTAATGTCCACATTCCACATGTGTGTCACTGAGTAACCAGTGTTTCTGTGCTAAGAATGTGTTCACTGCATGTTTCCAGCACAGAGACTGAGCTGTCAGACAATTCTCGATCCCCACTAATAATTGGCAGCCTGTGGGACTGGCTCCAGATTATGTGACTGTTATTACTATCAATCAGTGGTCACATGATTGCTGGTCCTTCCGGCCCTACCCCCCCCCCCCCCCGGTGCTCGGAACCTTTTAAATGGACACCGGGGTGGTTGGGGAAGATGTTTAATAACCTATTTTCCTTCCTTTAGGGCTTTTAAGTGGAAAGTAAAAGTTATTACTTCTGTTTATCTGCGAAAGTGGAAAGTATTTTGTGCATTATATAGAGAGCTTCTGGGGTTGGATATATTGTGTACAGGTGGTCAAACCCATGCAAGTCAGTCTGGCAATGTGCCCTCATCCACTGACCATTCTTGAGGATTATTTGGTCACTTCCTGTTTTTTCTCCTGAAATAAGCTGGTGTTTATTTGCTTAGGTATGCTTTAGAATTCTGAGCATCTATAATCAGCATCTATCAGTTTGAGAAACCATATTTTAAAGGATATGTTCCCTTTTGGAACATGTTACATGTTCTGCCCTTGTTTAGAGTGGAGCTGGTATCACGTGCCAGCTCCTGTCTCCTCTCCCAGCCACCCACTTCCTCTGTGACAGCAGACAGGGATTCTTCTCCCTGCACCCACTGTCACTTTTTAAAAATAGCAAGGCTGTGTGGGGTTCCACACAGTTACATCATTAATTCAAAGATTCCTGTGAATGTAAAAACGAAAGGTCCCGTCTGCCTCTGCAGCAGATCGATTTGTAGTTTGAGTGAACTGTGGGCTGATCACTGCCTACAGCTCTGAAAAACTGACAACCCATACAGAGGTACAGACGACAACAGAGTTGTAGGCAGTGTGTGGAGGAGCCTGACATTGCACTAGTGATCTACTGATCGTGGATGCAGTACTTTGTAGGTTCCTTTTCATAAAAAAATAAATGCACATTTTTTTTTTTTACCTGCAAAAATAATGTGCATTTATTATTTTTTATATAAAGGTGAACTTAGCCTTTAACTTGGCAGATAGGGGCTGTCTGACTATCATTTCGATGTCCAGCATCAACCTAACATAATGAAAGTTCTAAGTATTTAAAGACTAGTATGAATTGGCACGGTGTCTCTCAGGAATGAAGGTGATAATTATATTACCATTTAGGTTCATTATTTTCCTTTTCAAATATTGAAGGACATAGCATTGTGAATAAAAAGCACTGCCAGTTTGAAGAATAACCGTACCGAAATTAGCCCAGCCTTTGAAACAATTTACCTTGCCCATGGTTTCCTCTTTGGGTTTCTGCTTTTGCCAATTAGTTTATCCCGGGACCTAATAATTCTTCTTCTTGGCTTCTTACCGCACTCTCACATCAATGTGCAAGATCTCTGCCCTGCCCCTAGCAATGTTCTCTTGCTTTAAATTCACAGTGTTGCTCTTCTCCCTACAGGTAGTAGGACATCAGAAGTTTGATAGAATATAGAGTAATATGCTGTCGTTTCTCCTTAGGTAAATAAGTCTGATGATACAGCTGAGCATCTCTTGGAGCTGGGTTGGTTCACCATGAACAATCTGCTACCAAATGCAGTTTACAAGGTAAGGACCTCAGGCCTGCTCCTTAACTATTTAGCTTAATCCAGTAGGTTCATCTGAGACATTTTAAACGTTCTTAAAAGTGATTGTAAAGATATTTTTTTTTCTTTTTAAATAACAAATATGTCTATACTTACCTGTTCTGTGCCATGGAATTGCACAGAACGGCCGCGAACCTCCTCTTTTCGGATCCCCTGCTGGAGCTCCTGGCCCCTCCCCCCTGTCCAGTCGCTTCCCTTGGGGACGCTCATGGGTGGTTGCACATGAGCCTCGCGACTACTGGACCTGGACTCGGCCCTGCCTCTCGATCCCTCGTCACTGGTTTGATTGACAGCTCTGGGAGCCAATGACTCCCAGTGCCCCAACAAAGCCAGTGAGACCCAGAAGTGAGGGGAGAGAAGAGCTGCAGACGTGCACAGTGCTGGATCGAATGAGAGCTCAGGTAAGTAAAAGGGTGGGGCGGGGGGGGGGAGGGGAGATGCTAACACCTAAACATTTTTTACCTTAACCACTTAAGGACCAGAAGGATTTCCCCCTTAATGACCAGGCCATTGTTTGCGATACGGCACTGCGTAGCCTTAACTGACAATTGCGCAGTCTTGCGACATTGCACCCAAACAAAATTGACATCCTTTTTTCTCACAAATAGAGCTTTCTTTTGGTGGTATTTGATCACCTCTGCAGTTTTTATTTTTTACGCTATAAGCAAAAAAAGACTTTCTGCTAAAATATCCAAAAAAATATATAAAAAACGAATTTATTTATCAAGTTATGCCAATATGTATTCTTCTACATATTCTTGGTAAAAAAAAATTGCACTAGACATATATTGATTGGTTTGTGCAAAAATTATTGCGTCTACAAATTATGGGATAGATTTAGGGATTTTTATTTTTTCCACTGGTAATGGCGGCGATCTGCGATTTTTAGCAGGATTGCAGCAGACAAATCTGACCCCAAATGACACTTTTTGGGGACCAGTGACATTATTACATCATTGTTATAGCCCTGATCAACACTCGGGGTGATTAAGGGGTTAACTGTGTTGCCTGGGTGTGTTCTAACTATAGGGGGGTGGGCTCACTGGGACATGACCGAGATCACTGTTCCCGATCACTGAGAACAGAAGATCTCTGACATGTCATCTGGCAGAATGGGGGGCTCGCCTTGTTCAAATAGGCAGATCTCTGTTCTGCCTCTGTACATGGCAATCCCTGGCGGACATTAAGTCCGCCGGACCCAAGGGCGAGGGCACGTGTGCTGGGGGTGCGCGCCTGCTATAACACATGCATGAATTGACGTACAGGTACGGCGGTTCGCGCTATCCGACCACCTTACTGCAGTACCATGCTCTTTAGTGGTAAATAAAGAGTTAATATTGCGCAGGTGAAAAAATAATAAAAAGAAAGCCGCTTGCAATAACACAACAGAACAAATTGTGCACAAAAGTGATTAATATAGTAAAGAGCACATCATATGACGAGATATGCTCTTACCAGATTCCAAGACTCCACGTTATAGAAGTCTGAAAAGGCATGGATTCACAACTCCTAGCCGATCCACTCACAGGGAAAAACAGGGATGGTGTCACGGATGGTTCTGCTGAATCTCAAGTTTTTCTCATAAGCATCGTAAAAGGAAGGAAATACTCACACAGCGTAAAACCGTATGGTAATTTATTAAAAGAAGGTGTTGCTAGCAACAAGTCCAGTGTAAAAAAGCATGTAGATATAAAATTCCAGACTGGGATCCGTCGATCAGAAATCCAAATGTCGTGGTATCAATGGACATAGACTCCGCCCTACATGTTTCGTCATAAGTGATCATCGGGGGCATTGACTTTGGACTTTTGTTTGATATATGATGTGTTCTTTAGTATATTAATCACTCAGCACGGAATTTTATATGCTTTACATACTCTCTGGTGCAAGCATACTCACTGCTTTTGCGATCTGCATTTGGAGTGCCGTTAACAATGTATTGGTACCCGCAGCAGATTACAAAGGTAGTGTGTTTTGAATGCGGTGCGAGAAAAGCCCACAGAACACGCTTTTCCCAGACTGCATTCTTGTGTGAACTAGCCATAAGACAGGCAAGATAAAGGTCTCTCCCAAGAGGCAAGACACTGAACAATGTCTATGATTTCATCATTTCTAATTGCCACTGTAACCTTTACATTCCCTTTAGTCTAGCCCTGCCACAAAGTGTGGGTTATCCTTATTCATCCTTGTGTGATCCTTATTACCTGGGTATTCTTCACCTTCTGACCATCCATTTCAAGTGTGGGTAATACCTCTTCTCTCACTTTGGAAAGTGCCCACCTCTGAATATAAAGATAAGAGGGAACAGCTTCTGTGCTGTTGTGCTCCTCTCTCCCAGGTTAACTTCAGGGATTTTTTTTTCTTTTATTCTTTTTTTTTTATTTCAAGATAGGATTTACAAATATTTCATTGATTATAGAAAGTAAAAATAATTTTTTGCTAATATAATGTTTTGGATTGTTTCACTACACACAGGTGGCTCTTCGACCGCAGAGCCCTGCTCAGTCTGGCAGACAACTTGCACTAAGGTTGTACAGCAAAGTTCGCCCACCCGTTGGTGGCATCTCCGTCAAAGAGCACTTTGAGGTAAAGTCTTTTACTTTTATGTTTTGTAGCATTAGGTCTGTTTTTTTTTTTTTAGTTCAGTTTTATTCCTTCTGTTTCAAGCAAAATCAAAATAAAGAAATTCATGAGCTAAATAACAAAGCATATTTAAATACCTTAAAGTGGAATTTCACTCTCTCAATTAACATTGACTATTTTTAATCCTTAAGCTGTTAACACTAATAAATAGATAGGAAAGTATATCATATTTACTTGTTTTAAAGGTTTTTTTTTTTTACATTTGTTTAGCTACTTTCTGATTTCCAGGCCTAGGCAAATGTCATACATCCCAGGAATCTTCAGGAGAGGAGGAGGGGTTTTCTCAGCGAAGCACACTCTCCTGCCTGTATGCTTGAGCTAAGGGCAGGTGGTAAATGCTACAGGGGTCGTCTGCCCTTACTCAAGATAGCCACAGACAGAAATGCTAGGGGGGTGTTTTTCAAGGTGATTTCTTAGGAAAATAAAGCATGGGGACATGGATGGGGGGGTTTGCTTTGAATATTAAAAAATGAAATAGCGTTTTTGGTTTGTGGTGCTTCAATGCAATGTAGTTCTGCCTTAATGATAGTGTTCTAACATATTCTAGTGCACTGTGCCCATATACAGGCGCATATCAAAAAATTACTATATCATAAAGTTAATTTATTTCAGTAATTCCATTCAAAAAGTGAAACTCGTGGATATATATTCATTACACACAGAGTGATATATTTCAATCATTACTTTCTTTTAATTTTAATGATTGTGGCTTACAGCTAGAGAAAACCCAAAATTCAGTATCTCAGAAAATGAGAATATTACATATTACCAATAAAAAAAAGAAAAGATTTTTAATACAGAAATGTTGGGTTACTGAAAAGTATGTCTATGTACAGTATAGTATTCCCACAGTAATTGGTCTGGGCTCCTTTTGCATGAATTACTGCTTCAATGCGGCGTGGCATGGAGGCGATCAGCCTGTGGCACTGCTGAGGTGTTATGGAAGCCCTGGTTGTTTTGATAGCGACCTTCAGCTCGTCTTCATTGTTGGGTCTGGTGTCTCTCATCTTCCTCTTGACTACCCCACAGATTCTCTGTGGGATTTAGGTCAGGCAAGTTTGCTGGCCAATCAAGCACAGTGATACCATGATCATTAAACTAGGTATTGGTACTTTTGACAGCGTGGGAGGGAAGCATGAAGTGCTCTAGAATTTCCTGGTAGATGGCTGCACAGAATTGGGACTTGATAAAACACAGTGGACCAACATCAGCAGATGACATTTCTCCCCAAATCATTACTGACTGTGGAAAGTTGGACCTCATGCAACTTGGATTCTGTGCCTCTCCACTCTCCCTTCAGACTCTGGGACCCCCGATTTCCAAATGAAATGCACAATTTACTGTCTTCTGAAAAGAGGACTTTGGACCACTGAGCAACAGTCCAGTCCTTTTTCTCCTTAGCCCAGGTAAGACACTTCTGATGTCACTGGTTCAGGAGTGGCTTGACACAAGGAATGGGACAGTTGTAGTCCATGTCCTGGATACGTCTGTGTGTGGTGGCTCTTGAAACACTGACACCAGCTGTAGTCCACTCCTTGTGAATCTCCCCCAAATTCTTGAATGGCCGTTGCTTCACAATCCTCTCAAGGCTTCGGTTGTCCCTATTGTTTGCGCACCTTTTTCTACCACACTTTTTCTTTCCACTCAACTGCCCATTAATATGCTTGGATACAGCACTCTGTGAACAGCCAGCTTCTTTAGCAATGACCTTTTGTGATTTACCCTCCTTGTGGAAGGTGTCAATGACTGTCTTCTGGACAACTGTCCAGTCAGCAGTCTCCCCCATGGTTCTGTAACCTACTAAACCAGACTGAGAGACCATTTAAAGGCTCAGGAATCCTTTACCGGTGTTTTTTGCTAATTAACCGGTTAGAGTGCGATACCCTGAGTCTACAATATTGAACTTTTTCACACTATTTTAATTTCTGAGATACTGAATTTTGGGTTTTCACTAGCTATAAGCCACAATCATCTAAATGAAAACAAAGAAATTCTTGAAATAGATCGTTCTGTGTGTAATGAATCTATATAATAGGAGTTTCACTTTTTTTTAACAAGAAAAGGCGTTTCACTTTTTGAATTGAATTACTGAAATAATTAACTTTTTGATGATCTAATTTTTTTAAAATGCACCTGTACATAGATCCCATAATATTAGCTAATGTCCCAATGCAGTCACACAAGCGCTCTCTGTGTCCTTGTACAAATAACATGAAGACAAAGCATTATGAGCTTAATATTTTCTTTTTCTTCAGGTTTGTATTCTTGTAAGTGTTGTATCTGCTTAGTTTTATCCTGATCCCCAGCAATCAGATGTGGGCAATGTGTTTGTTGGGCCTTAGAAGTCTGCATTGTTTTCTCTAGTAACAAAATTATATCTTTGTTTGTAGGTGAATGTGGTGCCTCTCACCATCCAGCTGACGCATCAGTTTTTCCACCGAATGATGGGATTTTTCTTCCCAGGACGCAGTGTAGAGGAAGAAGAGGTTGGGGATGAAGAAGACAAATCAAAACTTGTTACAACTGGTATGGACCATTATGTTTATATTAACCACTTCCCGACCGCCTCACGTACTTTTACTGCTGCAAATTATATATGGCGATTCGTGTAGGCCCAGCTAGTGGGTACACCCCCCGCTCATACCCTGCCACGCGCTGCTTGAGTGTGGCCGTGGGTTGGGCGAACTCGATGTCCACCGGCGACCCGAGATTGCCTGCTACAGCGGAAGAGAGGGGAACCGCCAATGTAAACGCGACGGTATCCCGTTCTGTCAGGCGGCATTACAGGGATCTACTGATCCCTGTCATTGGGATCAGTGAGATCTGTCATGCCCCTGCCAGCCCAGCCCCCCACACAGTTAGAGCACGCTGAGGGACACACTTCTTAACCCCTTGATCGCCCCCTTAATGTTAACCCCTTCACTGCCAGTGACCTTTATACAGTAATCGGTGGCTATTTTTAGATTTGATCGCTGTATAAATGTCAGTGGTGCCAAAAAAGTGTCAAAAATGTCTGATCTGTTCGCCGCAATATCGCAGTCCCACTAAAAATCGCAGATTGCCACCATTACCAATAAAAAAAAAATAATAATAAAAACGCCATAAATCAATCCTCATAGTTTGTAAATGTGTTAACTTTTGCGCAAACCAAACGCTTTTTGTGGTTTTATTTACCAAAAATATGTAGAATACATTTTGATCTAAACTGATGAATACATTTGTTTTTTTTATATTTTTTTCTTGGATATGTATTATAGCAAAAAGTAAAAAATATTGTTTTTTTTTTTTCAAAATTGTGGTTCTTTTTTTGTTTTATAACATAAAAAATACCACCAAAAAAAAAGGACGTCAATTTTGTTTGGGTACAGTGTCGCATGACCGCGCAATTGTCAGTTAAAGCGACGCAGTGCCGAATTGCAAAAAGTGCTCTGGTCAGGAAGGGGGTAAATCCTTCCGGGGTTGAAGTGGTTAAATGTTACAGGTACCTGTCTTACAGAAGGGATGGCTGGGGTTAGCTGCTGTGGTCACTGTCGGCTGGGCAGCATAGTAACAGAGTTGATAGAAGTTATGGTCTGCAAATCCTGTGGACGTGTATTAATATTTACCCTGTAGAAATGCAAGAAATTAATGTTCTGCATATAGCATGTATGTACTTTAGTTTTCTACTGCTTATAGATATGCATGAAGCTTACTGTTTTTACCCCATTGTCACAGGTATGCCAGTAGTGAAACCAAGGCAACTTCTTGCAACAGAAGACACAGTTTCACTTGGTCCAGGCAAAGGTGTTGGACAGGGATTGAATCGAACAACAGGAGTCAGACGATCATTTAGAAAAGCACCAGAGGTATGACGTAAGAACCACGTGGAACCTGAAAATTGTATACAATAGACTATAGGTCTCTGCTTAAAGGTCAGCTTCAGTTATTGCATAACCCTTCCCCCACCCCTAGCCTCCTAACTATCCTTGGCTTAACAGTTTTCCCAGGGTGCTTACTTACCTCCTCCGATAGTGGTGGCCTCTTGCATTTGTTCCATCCCGGCCAGTAAAAATCAAGTACACTGCATGTGCTCTCACAATTATGGTCTCATAGACTAGAATGGATTGCTTATCTTGCTGTAGGGTGAAATTGTCCTTTTAACCATTTCAACTTTTTGGACATTTATTATTATTATGCAGGATTTATATAGTGCCAATGGTTTGCGTAGCACTTGACAATATGGGGGCAGACAGTATAATTACAATACAAATCAATACAGGAGGAATCAAAGGGCCCTGCTCTATATAATATAAATATATATATATATATATATATATATATATATATATATATGATATATAGCCATCTAATCACTTTTACAGTGCTGGTATTGCAGATCTGTGCTTGGTTAGATGCTTTGGAGGGCTGAAGATACATCGGGGTCTAATACTCCCCCAGTGAATCCATAAAGAGTACCTGTCACCTGCCCCGTGCGATCACATGAGGGTTTAACCCCTTGTGATTGCAATAGAGTTAAATACAATTTAAAGAAGAAAATTTGAATGTACTAAAAAGACAAAAAAGTTAAACGCAACACCAGTTTCCCCACACACATCTACAAATCAAATGCTCGCGCAGGGTGCGCATGTGTATGTAAACTGTGATCGCACCACATGTGAGGTATCGCCGCAAAAGTCGGGTGAGAGCAATAATTCCAGCACTATCGCTCATGGTTGATTCTAAACTGATGAGCTGTAAAGGCTTTTAAAGCATGGCCTATGCAGATGTTTGAGTACCATAATTTTCGCAATATCACAGGAGCACGCAATTTTAAGGCTTGATATGTTTATCTATAAAATATT
>BLSH010215273.1:983414-998163 GCA_018402905.1 Glandirana rugosa | reverse complement strand
CAAAAAATAAAAAACGCGATATTAATTTTTTTCTGATTTCTAATTTTTACTTAAAAAGAAGGAAAGACAATATTTTAAAACGTTTAATCATTAAAAAGAAGTATTAAAACCGGTTTTAAATATGACGATGGATAGAAACCATTTTTTTTTTTGATTAATCACCTATAATAAACCAGAAACACTTTCAATATCTCAGATGTTCGATACCACGGTTAGTGACTTTTAACTAGTGTGAACTAAATGACTGCCGGATAGAGTACAATTGGCACCATAGCTTGTAGACTCTATAACTTTCACAAAGACCAAATAATATCCACTAATTAGTTTTTTTTTTTACCAAAGATAGGTAGCAGTATAAATTTTGGCCAAAATTATGAAGAAAAATTACTAATTTGCAAAATTTTATAACAGAAAGGAAGAAAAATTCATTTTTAATCTTTAGTCTTTTTTTAATTATAGCGCAAAAAATAAAAAACCCAGAGATGATTAAATACCACCAAAAGAAAGCTCTATTTGTGTGAAAAAAAGGACGCAAATTTCATATGGGTACAGTGTTGCATGACTGAGTAATTGTCATTCAAAGTGTGAGAGCGCTGAAAGCTGAAAATTGGTCTGGTTGTTAAGGGGGTTTAAGTGCCCAGCATACAGATTGAGAGTTCCAGTTTCACTGGTTGTGTGCTTGTTCTATGTCAGTGATTCAAAAAGTACTGAAGCTGCATACTACCTGCAGAGAAATGTTTACCAATGCCAGAATAGGGGTTTTCCTCACTATATATACCAATGGCAGCATAGGGGTTTTCCTCACTATATATACCAATGGCAGCATAGGGGTTTTCCTCACTATATATACCAATGGCAGCATAGGAGTTTTCCTCACTATATATACCAATGGCAGCATAGGGGTTTTCCTCACTATATATACCAATGGCAGCATAGGGGTTTTCCTCACTATATATACCAATGGCAGCATAGGGGTTTTCCTCACTATATATACCAAAGGCAGCATAGGAGTTTTCCTCACTATATATACCAATGGCAGCATAGGGGTTTTCCTCACTATATATACCAATGGCAGAATAGGGGTTTTCCTCACTATATATACCAATGCCAGAATAGGGGTTTTCCTCACTATATATACCAATGGCAGCATAGAGGTTTTCCTCACTATATATACTAATGGCAGCATAGGAGTTTTCCTCACTATATATACTAATGGCAGCATAGGGGTTTTCCTCACTATAAATACTAATGGTAGCATAGGGGTTTTCCTCACTATATTTCAGGATAAATATACAGAAATAGGATGTAGTTGAATAAGAAATGCTTCACTTGCTTTTGTTTTGCCAATAAGGCACTGTAATGGACAGACTATCGCCGTGTATGATATGTATAAGAATTACACTCATGAATAATGCAGCACTGAATGCATAGGCAAAGGCCAGTACTTAGCAGCAGATTAAAATTGTTTGTCCAGCTAAAGCGGATTACCAGTACATGTGACTCCCCTCAGAGATCAGAAAGTGTTTGAGTGGTGGGGAGGGGGGCTTGAAAGCACAAAATCTGATCTGCGTGTACACTAACTGAAGACATGAAATGGGAGCCACCAGCAGTGACACCAAGGTAGGGGTAATAGATATAGGGGGAAAGAAACCTTATACAAAATATACTTTATTAAATAGATTTATAACTTTAAAATTGAATTGAATTTGTGGCTCAGAGTAGCTGTATGGAAAAAGCCATTATTTGCTCATTATTTTATAAGCGTTGTATATTTTTGTCACAATTAAGTATATGAAGAAGTAGATACTGTTTGATTACATGGTTGATAACATTTAAGGGGTTACCCTTTCATTAAGGCACATATGATACTGGAATGTAGAGCAGTGTAATAAACTTTTTAAAGAGTATATATTATCTATTTTGTTCCATACTCCTGTACAGTCTACATCTATTTTGGTTTCAAAATAAAATATGTCATCATTTTCATGGGGGGGTTGAATTGATTTACTGAATTCTGTATCTTTTAGGTATTTTGAAGACTTTTTTATTTGGATAATCCTCCTTTTTTAAAGTTCAGTTTCTTCTTCTTTTAGGGCTGTACTTCTGTGTCACCTAACCTTTGGGTTCCTTCTTGGAAAGGACTGTTGAATGGGGATAGCTTGGCAACATCACGTTTTGGTCAGCTGTGGGTAACTGGCCGAACAATAAAGGAGAGGTTTAATACATCACGTCAGACTAGCCTTTCGGAAACAAAAGTGACAGAGCGACCTCTCCCACATTGCGTATCCTTATTCTTGCCTGAATTTCCAGTGTGGTCACCAGCTGTGCAGCCAGAGTTAAAGGTCTTGTAGTAAAAGTGCAATGACTCAATGTGATATAATGTGAAGAATTAGTGCTATCATGTAGATAGTATATGGTACAGTTGTGCTCAAAAGTTTGCATACCCTGGCAGAAATCGTGACATTTTGGCATTAATATTAAATATATTACTGATCATGCCGAAAAACCCTCCTTTATTTAAGGATGGTGATCATATGAAGCCATTTATTATCACATAGTTGTGTGGCTCCTTTTTAAATCATAATGATAACAGAAATCACCCAGGTGGCCCTGATCAAAAGTTTACATACCCTGGAATGTTTGGCCTTGTACAGACATACAAGGTGACACACACAGATTAAAATGGCAATTAAAGGTTCATTTCCCACATCTGTGGCTTTTTAAATTGCAATTGCTGTCTGTGCATAAATTGTGAATGAGTTTGCTAGCTCTTACATGAATGCACTGAGCAGACTAGATACTGAGCCACGGAGAGCAGAAAAGAACAGTCAAAAGACCTGCATAACAAGGTAATGGAACTTTGTTTTTAACCCCCGGCCACTGTACATAAACAGCCGGGTGCGCCCCTCACCGTTCTGAGTGGACGTTCAGGAACGTCCCTCAGAACGATTGCTCACAGCACGGCCTCGAGGCGTGCAGAGGCTCAATCTTGTGATCATCATGATCACAGGATCCAGCCGGGCAGAGATCAGGATACGGGCGCTGTGATTGGCCCTCCTGATCACGTGACGGCTGTGTGCAATCACAGTTGTCACAATGTAAACAGAGGCACATGTCTCTGTGAAAGTTCTCCCCCCGCCGAGCTCAGTGAAAACTCAGTGCGGGGGGGGGGGGGGAATCTGCAGCTATGTGACAGCTCTCTGTGTGAAGATGATTTTATACTGAGAGCTGTCACAGATCCCCCCACAAATAGTACACCAAGCACCACTGTCAACCTTGTCCCCATACACATGTCAGTGTCCCATAAAACATCTGTCACAATGCACAAAACATCTGTCTGTCCCCATCACATCTGTCACAGTGCACAACACATCTGTCTGTCCCCCATCACTGCCAACACCAAATAAACCCTGATTTGGGTTATTTTTACCAAAGAAATGCAGCAGTAACATTTTGGTAAAAATGAATGAAGAGAAATTACTTATTTGAAAAATTTTATAACAGAAACTGAGAACAATACATTTTTAAAATAATTTTTGTTCTTTTTTTCATTTGTAGAGTAAAAAATAAAAACCCCAGTGGTGATTAAATACCACCAAGAGAAAGCTCTATTTGTGTGAAAAAAAAATTATAAAAATTTGATTTGGGTCCAGTGTTGCATGACTGCGCAATTCTCATTCAAATTGTGACAACACTGAAAGCTGAAAATTGGTCTGGGAAGGAAGTGGTGAAAGTGCCCAGTATTGAAGTGGTTAAGAAGCACAATACAACAATACTTGAACAAAAATGATCTGCATGGTTCAGTTGCCAGTAAGAAGCATTTACTCGTGCCAATGCCACAAAAAAGCCCGGTGAGACATGTCAAGGTGCTGTCGGGCATATTGTAAGGGGGCTTTTCTGTGGCATTGGTACAGTAAAGGCTTCTTCCTGGCAACTAGACCATGCAGATGTTCTTTGTTAAAGTATTGTTGTATTCTGCTTCTTAAAAACAACCACACCGAACAATTTCTCTGGCACTTGTGGCTAGGGTTGCTATCATTTCTTCAAGCCAAACCCGAACACTTTAGCGGCCTGGGACATCATTGGGTGTCCCAAGGAGAGTAGCAACCCTGCCGCAAGACAGCCGCCCGCAACTCCCTGGCAGCAACAGATTTGTGTGTGACTATCTTGGTTACTTGGGGAGCCACAGCCCCCTTTGAATCATTTGTCAGGCATTCAGTCCACCTGAAACCCGGACACATAATTCAAAACCCGGACTGTCAGGGTGAATCCCAGACAGGTGGCAACCCTACTTGTGGCTGCAATATTTCTTGGTCTTCCTGACCTTGGCTTGGTTTCAAGAGATCCCTGAATTTTCCACTTCTTAATAAATGATTGAACAGTACTTACCGGCAAATTTAAGGCTTTTGATATCTTTTTATATCCTTTTCCATCTTTATAAAGTTCTAATACCTTGTTTACACAGGCCTTTTAACTGTTCTTTTCTGCTTCCCATATCTAGTCTGCTCAGTGCATTCTTGTGAAAGCTTACAAACTCATTGACAATTTATACACAGACACTAATTGCCAAGGTCAAACATTCCAGGGTATGTAAACTTTTATTCAGAGCCATTTGGGTGATTTCTGTTATCATTATGATTTAAAAAGAAGCCAAACTATGTGATAAAAATGGGTTCATATGATCACTATCCTTAAATAAAAAAAAAGTTTTTTTGGCATGATCAGTCATATTTCCAATATTAATGCCAAAATGTCACAATTTCTGCATATAATCTACATGTAATGCTCAGCATGAAAACAATCTACAGGTAGATAATGCCAATGTGTCTTTTCCAACTTGAATTGTAAAAAGTCTGTTGCTTATTGCTTCTCTTCAGTTACAAAATTCATCTACTAAGCTACAAGTACACTGTATATAAATGTATGCTTTTAAAGTGTTTTCAGTACTGCAGGATAATAAGTAAATTGAGAAAAAAATCAACACCAATGTATATACAGTATCTCACAAAAGTGAGTACACCCTCACATTTTTGTAAATATTTTATTATATATTTTCATGTGACAACACTGAAGAAATTACATTTTGCTACAATGTAAAGTAGTGAGTGTACAGCTTGTATAACAGTGTAAATTTGCTTTCCCATAAAATAACTCAGCACACAGTCATTAATGTCTAAACCGCTGGCAACAAAAGTGAGTACACCCCTAAGTGAAAATGTCATAATTGGGCCCAATTAGCCATTTTCCCTCCCGGGTGTCATGTGACTCGCTAAGTGTTACAAGGTCTCAGGTGTGAATGGGGAGCAGGTGTGTTAAATTTGGTGTTATCGCTCTCACTCTTTCGTACTGGTCACTGGAAGTTCAACATGGCACCTCATGGCAAAGAGCTCTCTGATGATCTGAAAAAAGATTTGTTGCTCTACCTAAAGATGGCCTAGGCTTTATAAACTGAGCTGCAGGATGGTGGCCAAGACCATACAGCGGTTCAACTGGACAGGTTCCACTCAGAGCAGGCCTCATCATTGTTGACCAAAGAAGTTGAGTGCATGTGCTCAGTGTCATATCCAGAGGTTGTATTTGGGAAATAGACGTATGAGTGCTGCCAGCATTGCTGCATGGCTGTCATCCCAGAAGGAAGCCTCTTCTAAAGATGGTGCACAAGAAAGCCCACAAACAGTTTGCTGAAGACAGCAGACTAAGGACATGGATTACTGCAACCAGGTCCTGCGGTCTGATGAGACCAAGATAAACTTATTTGGTTCAGATGGTGTCAAGCGTGTGTGGCGGCAACCAGATGAGGTACAAAGACAAGTGTGTCTTGCCTACAGTCAAGCATGGTGGTGGGAGTGTCATGATCTAGGGCTGCATGAGTGCTGCCAGCACTGGGGATCTACAGTTCATTGAGGGAACCATGAATGCCAACATGTACAACATGTACTGTGACATACTGAAGCAGAGCATGATCCCCTTCCTTCAGAGACTGGGCCACAGGACAGTATTCCAACATGATAATGACCCCAAACACAACTCCAAGACAACCACTGCCTTGCTAAAGAAGCTGAGGTTAAAGGTGATGGACTGGCCAGGTATGTCTCCAGACCTAAACCCTATTGAGCATTTGTGGGGCATCCTCAAATGGAAGGTGGAAGAGCGCAAGGTCTCTAACATCCACCAGCTGTAGTCATGGAGGGGTGGAAGAGGACTCCAGTGACAACTTGTGAAGCTCTGGTGAACTCCATGCCCAAAAGGGTTAAGGCAGTGCTGGAAAATAATGGTGGCTACACAAAATATTGCCACTTTGGGCCCAATTTGAACATTTTCACTTAGGGGTGTACTCACTTTTGTTGCCAGGTTTAGACATTAATGGCTGTGTGTTGAGTTATTTTGAGGGGACAGCAAATTTACACTGTTATACAAGCTGTACACTCACTACTTTACATTGTAGCAAAGTGTCATTTCTTCAGTGTTGTCACATGAAAAGATATAATAAAATATTTACAAAAATGTGAGGGGTGTACTCACTTTTGTGAGATACTGTATTATTATGTGTACTATTATAAGTCAAGTTGCTATTAATCACCTGGTCTGATTTTGAACTGTAGTGCCCACAAAAATGTTCACATCTATTAGATTCTTTCATTGGATATTTCTGATTTACTTACAAAACTTGGAATTCAGGAGTGTTGAAAATAATTGTATAGCCTAGCCACCTATACTTTTTCAGGAGTAATTTTTTTTTTTACTCTTTTATTGACAAGTGTACAACAATTTCAAGAGTAATTTTAATAATCATCTTCACCAGTAAACAAATGGATTAATTTAATTTTAAGTCAAATAGGCTGCTCACTTTGCGATTCATTTTTTACTATGTAAGGGAATATTTTCTTTTAAAGAATACCAATCACGTGCGGTAAGAGTAAAAAAAACCAATGTATAGCAAAACATTAAAGCTGAAGTTTAGCTTAATTATCTTTTGTTCTGTACAGCTTTAGTCACAAGACTTACCTGTAAATAAGTATTGCGCATCATGCAGGCAGTTGGATCATGTAGAAATCTTCGCTGTAGGGATGGCTGTCCTCTTCCCGCCTCTGAATGTCCAGCGCTGTGATGGTTAAAAGCCTTGGGCTCTGAGCTGAGTTGCTGTGAATAAGTTGCACCAGGGAACTTCCCCTTCCTCCATTTAGACAAGTTCTATTCTTTTATTGTTTACACTGCCTGTAACATGATTTCTGAATTGGGGGAGAGACTGATGATCCACAGGATCCTCTCCTCCGTTCAGAGAGATCGGTAGTGAAAGCAACAAAAGAACCTTCTCAATGGAGGAAGAGGAAGGAGGGGATGGGTCCTGGCATAACTGGTAAGTAATGTGCTGTGCAGAAAAAAAAGCAATTGCTAAACTTTTGCTTTGAGGGAGGCCTAGTCATGCATGCCTCAAGTGGAATTTGTTAGAGGTGCTCAGTATCACGTAGAGATTTTCCAGTGTCTTAGCAAATTTCTGTAAAACCAAAACGCACATAGCAGACTTTGGGGAAATGGTGGTGGTGAAACTGAGTCGACAAGCAATGCAAAAATAGATATCTCAGCAATCTCAAAGAGGGGTCTATTCATCGAATTTCGGCCTAACATTACTAATTTATGCATGAATGTATCTCCCATAGATTCTGGGACGTGTTGCTAAAGGATCCATTGGTCCAGTTCTGAAGGTCTTAAACTGCGCGGAACAGAAGATCTTTGCTTTAAAGGTTAGAAGATTCATAATTTCCTTGGATCTGCCCTGAGAAAAAGAACATTATCAGGGGAATTCACTACAGTATTAGTGGCCCTTTTTTGTGGTCGTTTCATTTAGAACCAGGGGAATCAATGGTGGAGAAGGATCTGGGTATTCTGGTAGATCAATAGCATGCAATGCCAAGCTGCTGTTCCCAAAGTGAGCAAAAAAAAAATCCTTTCTTGTAAGAGAGGTATGGACTGCAGAGATAGAGACATCATTTTACCCCTGTATAAATCATTGGTAATACCTCATCTGGAATATGCAGTTTAGTTTTGGGCACCTGTTCACCAAAAGGATATCCTGGAACTGGAGAAAGTACAGAGAAGAGCCACTCAACTGATAAGAGGCACAGAGGAGCTCAGCTATGAGGAAAGATTAGAGGAACTGAATGTATTCTCTCTTGAGAAGAAGAGATTAAGGTGGGATATGATCAACATCTATAAATACATAAGTGGTCCATATAGTGAACTTGGTGTTATTCACTTTAAAAGATAAGTTCATTTTTTAGAAAAAAAATATATAAATGCACATTTTTTGCAGGTAAAAATGTGCATTTATTATTTGTTTTTTTTTGGAGCCTGTAAAGCATTGCACCAGCAATTAGCAGATCGCTAGTGCCATGCAGGTCTCCAGCAGATCTCCAGAGTATCTGTGTGCCCAAACATCCCTTACGGGCAAGCAGATACAATCTGACAGGAAGAGGCAATGAACTACCACAGCGCTCCACAGCTCCGTAGTAGTTAATTGAAAACTACAAGCTGACAGCCACAAAGTCTGCCAGACCTTGTTGTTTTCTATTCACAGGACACTGAATGAGTGACGCATCTGGGCCTTGACTACATTTTTTTTAAAAATTGTGACAGCTCACGGCAGGGGGTGGTATGGTTTAGAAAATCCCCACTAGCTGGCGGATCGGGGAGGTTTAGGGTCCAGTCTGTTTGTAACATGTTACCCTTATTCAGACGAAAAGATCAACTTATCCTTTAAGGTCATTACGGAGGACAAGGGGGCACTCTTTACGTATGGAGGTAAAGAGATTTAATCTCCAAATATGTAAAGGCTTCTTCACAGTAAGAGTTTGAAAATGTGGAATAGACTCCCTCAAGAGCTGGTTCTGACCAGCTCAGTAGATTGTTTTAAAAAAGGCCTGGATTCTTTCCTAAATGCACATAATATAACTGGATACTAATATTTATAGCTAAAGTTAATCCAGGGGATATCCAATTGTCTTTTGGGGAAACAGGAAGGATTTTTTCCCCCCACTGGAAGAAATTAGATCATACTTTATTGTTTTTTTTTTTTTGCCTTCCTCTGGACCAACTTTAGGTATTGTATAGTGTATATGGAGGTGTTCGATTTGTGTGTGTGTGTGTGTTTATTTATTCTCTTTGTTGGTTGAACTGGATGGACTTGTGTTTTTTTTTTCAACCAGATCAACCAGATGTAACTATGTAACCACCTGCACCTAATGCAGGCAAGCATTTTTGCCAGTTTTGATAACATTACCAACAGGGGCAACAAATTCAGGCAGTTCTCACCAATGCTCAAAAATATACCCCACTCTAAACACTGGCATACCTCTGTACACCAGCTCACAACTGGTCTTGATCACTTCCAATTCCCTTATCTGCAAGTTGGCAGTAATTCTTTAAGCATTTGTTGGGGGTCAAAGTGACAGTTTATTAAAGTATTACTGCCAGTTTGCAAATTCGGGAACTGGCAGTAATTAAGACCATTTGTAAACTGGTGTACAGAGGTTTGCAAGTGTTTAGAGTGGGGTAAATCTGTGCTGGGAAGCTGTCATGTATGTGACAGATTCCTGCACAGGGCTCTGACCTCGGCCATAGGCGTGCACACAGGGTGTGCCAGGTGTGCCTGGGCACACCCTAATCCCCCCGTGCTGCGCAGATTTCCCCTGCTGTTTGACTGCAGAGAAAGGGACTGGGGAATCTCTGTCCTTAGTCCCTTTCTCTGTCTAAAAAGTGAGACACCAGGGGTCTGTTTTGAGCCCTGATATTTCACCAAAGCCCCCTGATGAGGCTCCTAAAAATTTGTAAAAAAGAATAAAATACAAAATTATTGTAAAAAAAAAAAAAAAGGAAAAAAAAAATTGGAAAGTAACAATAAAAAAATAATAAAAAACTACTGACACCGATCTCTGCCCCACTGACACCATCCACTGCTCTAGTGACACTGTCCATTGCCCTACTGCTATATATATATATATATATATATATATATATATATATATATATACACACACACACACATACAAACACGTGTGTTTGTTTGAGTTTTGGGGTGCACACCCTAATGCAATAGTCTGCCCACACCTATGTCTTCGGCCCTATTTAGCTGTCAGATTGGAGATTCCCTGGCCCAAGGCTAAATGTAAACAGGGGGCAGAGATGGCATTGCTGTCTATTCCCAAATATGGTAATTCCCATATCTGGAATATGACTAGTGTGCGTGCAGCCTGATGTAGCACTGAGAGACTACTTCCTTATCAGGTGTGTTTTACTTTTGATTGACAGTACACAACAGCTAAGCTAATTTTGAACTGGATAGTGGCTATGGATTCACCCACTGATATGTCCTGTCAATCAACAGCCAGACAAATCTGATGGGGAAGTAGTCTCTCAGTTCTTCATCAGGCTTTGTCCACCTCTACTACAGAACTTGGCCATGCACCTGTCAGTGTGATGGGTGCAGTGGCTGGAGAGGGAGGGACCGCACTGAGAAAGGAGTGTCCAGTATGGACATGAAGGTACATGAATCAGCCGTAAGCACTAATGCAATTCTAAAGGTTGTCTACAACCTTGTCTTTTATGCATTCCTCTTAGTGTGTCTTTTGTTAACTGAGTTAACTATGTAGCTTTTGAATTTATTTCACATATTTGGATACCTGGTTTGACCAATGTGGCACTTTTACGTTTTACTTTACCTATATTTATATATTTGTTTCATAGGTATTACCCAAAGGAGAAGTTCTGCGGCGTAACACACTGAAACAATGTAAGGAAGAAGTCAGCATTCAGGTATGGCTGATCTTATGGAGAAAGCCTATAAAAGGGTTAAAGCCTAAGTGCAGCCAAAACAAAAAAAAGAAAAATCAGCACAAGGGACATACCACACATTCAGTGGGCTGTGTCCTTTGTCTTTTTTTAGTTGAAATGCTCCTCCATCTTTGCCCCCCCCCTGCCCCCCTAAGGTAGATACATTTTACTATTTGTCCTGATGACCATTGCCACTGAAACAACAAGTGATGTTAAATCCAACATCCAAAACTCTTAATCTCAAAAACATTTTGAGCAAAAAAGTTTTGTCTGCACATCACCTTGGGGGCATTGCCCAGGAAGTGACCTTCTGTGTCCACTCATTAAAAGGGAACTGCACCCAAAAGGGGAATTTCCACTTGTTTGCCTCCTCCCCCTCCCCTTTAACAATTGCACTTTTTTTTGGTGGGGGTCAAGGTTCCTGGTTTTGACAGGTGCCTGCTCCCACTTCTGCCCAGGTCACCTAGGCGATCTGAGCGGAAGTTCATCCCCCTCTTTCCTGAAGCCTTCTGAGACATATTACAGGTCCCAGAAGACTGCAGGACCATTCACAAAGAGCAGCACAGCATGTGGAGTGGGAAGCATTGGGGCTTCACAACCGTTTTCCCTTATTTAAGATGCTAGCACCTGGACCCGAAGCCCATTGAATATCGTCTCGGGTGAGGACACCGCCGGCTCCCAGGACAGGTAAGTGTCCTTATATTAAGAGTCAGCAGCTACAGTGTTTGTAGCTGCTGGCTTTTAATTTTTTGGGGGGAGACTGGAGCTCCTCTTTAAGACTACCTGAGCTAGTTCTTGTCCATTCTGTGTATTGTAAGAGGATGCTCAATACTGATGATCCAGACACACTGTTTAAAAAGTGAAAAGATGTCTGACTCAGGAGTGATGTGCTGCACCGGACTCTGAATGTGGCAGATGTGCTGTTAGGGGACAAGTGTGTGGGCAAGTTTAAGGGAGACTGTCACTGGCCCCTTCCAATTAAAACTCTTTCCACTGTAATTTTCCGCATGCTACTGGGGCATCCATCAGTCATGACTGAGGTATTGGGAGATACTGTAGGGTTTCTAGCCCTGGAGGCTGTGCAATCTATTCCCCTTTTCCTGGTATATCTGCCAGTCCCTCCCTGTGTATTCTGGGGTACCTTCCAGTCAATACTGGTGCCAGTGTGGCATCTGACAGTCCTGTCCTTTGTCACTGGGGTATTGGTTTATTGTAGGCGGTCTCATGGTCTCATTGGTAGAGCTTTGTCACTGGGTATTTGTGCGAGACCTGCCTTGCCTTTCATTGCATGCACCAGCATCCTCCTAAGCAGGAGTGTCTCACGACTTTGGTGGCCATTTTGGTCAAGGAAACTTATATATATATATATATATATATATATATGAGAACCAACGGCCTAGTGGCAAAAAAATTTTGCACGCTTTGAGCTAGTGGCTGATGAGAGACAGGAACCTGCTTGTGAAGGACAGCACTTAGCGCAGGGAGAGGTTCCAGTCGAGTAGGGATAGCTCAGGAAAGGCTCCCTCTTCACTTTATACACTTGAGTAATTCGTGCGGAGGCAAGGGACACTATCCCCGCTAACTGAATCCATCCTCCAGTAACACATCTTGTCAGACATTGGGACTGTTTATTCACTGGACTTTTGTATAACCATGCTAAGCGAACTTGTGTAACAGTTTTACTAATAAACTTGCTCATTATCAGTGCAGAAAATATCAGTGCAGCATATACTGTCTGTGCGTGATTCCTTAGGGCAGTGGTTCTCAACTCCTATCCTTGGGACCCACTAACAGGCCAGGTTTGCAGGATAACTGAAATACATCACAGGTGATATCATTTGCTGCTCAGTGATTTCAGTATTCTAGTCTGCATCTCCCCAAGGTAATACTTAAAAGCTGGCCTGTCGGTGGGTCCTGAGGACTGGAGTTGAGAACCACTGCCTTAGGGCATCTGAACTTAGACCCAGCCTACATACACTTTAAAAACATTGTTATGAGGCCCATATGATTGTTACATTCCTAAATATTGTGTACCACTCTGCATAAGTACTACTAGAATTAAACTGCTAATAGGGTGGTGCCACAAATAAGCCTTTTTTTGCTCACTGACAAGTTCTAGGTGTACTGATTCATATACATTGCTCTTTATATCACCACCACCCCAATACACATAACTTCATGTCATTTAAAACTGAAAACAGCTTAAATTGAAATTATATTGGTTAGACAAGTTACTGACATATATATGGCAATTGCCTATCTTTTTTAACAGCGACAATTGAAACATCCATTTATTCAATGCCTGGGAGAGAGCTGGCAAGGACAACGTCACCTATTTATCAGTAAGTCGCCCTAACTCACGCTACCACATACAGTACTGATACCCATATAAAGCAGCAAATAATAGAAACTCCACTTAGTGGCCACAAAATACATAATATCTGTATGGAATTGTGTCTTTTAAAACATGAAGTGCTGCCATACCCACAGGTCCAATAATAGTTCTATTTACAACACTTCAATTTGCTGGAGGAAGAGGTAAAAAGCTAATCAGGTGCAGAAAAAAGGTTTAGATAAAAGCAAAAGTGTTTAAACTTTGTAACTCATCAGATATCATTAAAGCCCAATTGTACCTTCAGTTTAAATTGGATAAATACATTCTAGTTGAATCCAAACAAAAGGCATTCAGTGTCTTACATTGCATAAATGATAATAAACTCAAAGTGCAGCGCTGTATGAAATGAATAAATCATAAACAAGTAACGGGTAGACAAGGAATCATCCCCGTCCACCAATACAGTGAATACACCTAACCCAATTAATGAATTAGTCAAACAAATCAGTGTAATGTAAAACAAAGGAATTGAACAATAAAAAATATTAGCATCAATAAATGAGTCCGTAACCGTGGATATTATCAAAAGTTCATATGTAGTCCTTCACCATATAAAACACAGATGCAGTGACTTGTATTTCCAATAAGCTATGATACACCAGCATGCACAGTGCACCTTCATAAATAGATGGATACTCTTACCAGAAGTAAGAAGTGTATGCGCATAGATATTGATTATCCAGAGCAAACCGATGGACGTCAATATCAGCACACCTTCCAAAACATCTCTAGATCCGGCCACCCTTCGGAACTGCGAGCTCTACCATGAGTCTCCCGAAATGGACGGAACCACCAGCCAAAATCGCAACGTGCCTCAGTGGAAATATATAAAAAACTCCACATAGTGTGATACTGTCTCTACACACTTATATATTGATTTGGTAGCGCAATAGTGTTTTGTATTTTCTGGTTCAGTGTCTTACAGTTTGTATTCTTATTCATGTAACATCTTAATCCGAAAAGAATAAAACACTGTTGGTATACAGTGCCTTGAAAAAGTATTCATACCCCTTGAAATCTTCCACATTTTTTTTGTAATTCCTTTATTTCTTAAGAGAGATACAGGATATAAACAGTGGTACATACAGTGTATGACATATATATATAACGGAACAGTGCAAAACAGAAGTGCGCCACAGCCCTGCAAGAGTTCCGTGGCTCTACAGTATGCCCGAGGAAGAGGGGGGGAGGCGACCGGATTTCTTGTGGATGGGCCCCAAGACTATGTGCCCACCGGGCCTGTAAAGGGTTGTATCTTGTATTCCGGTCGCCCCCTCCTCCACGGGGACGGCTTGTGGCAGTGCTCACAGTCCCTTCGCCCCGTCATAGCTTTTTACATTTTGAGACAGAAAAAGATAAACGCAACAGGTCAAAAGAGAAAGGGGGATCATAGGTCTCAGGCGGTCATCATCTTATGGAGAAATCTTTCTCTAGACCAGAGATGTAAATGTTTAGTGGGGGAGAAAAAAAAAAAGGGGGGGGAGTGGGATGCGTGCCTGGTGTAGCAGCGTCTGGGGGGGGAGGCCC
>BLSH010215273.1:965865-983404 GCA_018402905.1 Glandirana rugosa | reverse complement strand
TTTCTCCTGGATGGGCCCCAAGACTATGTGCCCCCGGGCCTGTAAAGGGTTGTATCTTGTATTCCGGTCGCCCCCTCCTCCATGGGGACGGCTTGTGGCAGTGCTCACAGTCCCTTTGCCCCGTCATAGCTTTTTACATTTTGAGACAGAAAAAGGTAAACGCAACAGGTCAAAAGAGAAAGGGGGATCATAGGTCTCAGGCAGTCATCATCTTATGGAGAAATCTTTCTCTAGACCAAAGATGTAAATGTTTAGTGGGGGAGAAAAAAAAAAGGGGGGGGGGAGTGGGATGCGTGCCTGGTGTAGCAGCGTCTGGGGGGGGAGGCCCCCTACCATTTGACAAATCTGGCGCCAGTTGAATCCCAAAATTAAGAAAAAGAGAGAAAGAGAATAGGGGGGGTAGAGGAGCAAGTGGAACCCAGAAGACAAAAGGTTGGAGAAGACCGAACAAGAAAATAGCTTAATGTGGGAAAAGACAAAGTCAGGATACAGAGGAGATTAGGAAATGTGTGGCCCATGTCTGAGACTCCCGCCTGAACGTGTGCTGTCAGTCCTCATGTGCCAGCTCCTCGCAATAGGCATCTGTATAAACGAAGTGTTGCCACAGTCTCCAGGTCTCGCGGAAAGTCACCTCCCTATTGTGCAGAGTAGCGGTGAGGTCCTCCATATCTCTCAGTTCGTTGACCTTGGAAAACCACAAGGCCAACGAAGGAGGGTTTTCTGACCTCCAGCAAAGAGGGACGCAAGATTTAGCCGCATTCAGGAGGTGGATGGTGAGTGATGATTTATATTGTTTGATGGGCCGCTCTGAGAGATGAAGCAGACAGGCCGCCGGGTTGTCCATACTCGTCAGGTGTTTAATGGTGCGGGTCACCCCCCGCCAGAAGAAATCTTCCACATTTTGTCATGTTACAACCAAAAACGTAAATGTATTTTATTGGGATTTTATGTGACCAATACAAAGTGGCACATAATTGTGAAGTGGAAAAAAAAGGATAAATGGCTGTCAAAATTTTTTACAAATAAATATGTGAAAAGTGTGGCATGCATTTGTATTCAGCCCCCCGAGTCAGTACTTTGTAGAACCCCCTTTCACTGCAATTACAGCTGCAAGTCTTTTTGGGGATGTCTCTACCAGCTTTGCACATCTAGAGAGTGAAATTTTTGCCCAATCTTCTTTGTAAAAAAAACTCAAGTCTGTCAGATTGGATGGAGAAAGTCTGTGAACAGCAATTTTCAAGTCTTGCCACAGATTCTCAATTGGATTTAGGACTGGACTTTGACTGGACCAGTCTAACACATGAATACGCTTTGATCTAAAGCATTCCATTGTAGCTCTGGCTGTATGTTTTTTTTTTTTGCAAATATAAATTTTATTAACGTCCAGTAAGGGCAAGACAGTACATCACATATATAAGAAGCCATTAAACATAAAGCTGTCCATAGGTACTGCACAAATACAGAGATCAATCTATCTTCCGGAGCTGTCTTTTAGGCAGGGCAAAAGGAGCAGCTGCTCTAGGCCCTGTCATTGTTGTGGGGCCCAAAGTAGCTGCCTCATACATGCCAACTATCCTGGTTTAAATTCCCTTGTCCCTTGAAGTTTTAGTCCTGTGCTGTGTCCCGATATCTAAGTGTGAAGTGCTGCTACTAATGCTGCCCAGCTCTGCCATATTGTTGTATACAGATGACTCACCTGCAGACATGTAAATAACCGGCCTTGATATGTAAATAAACGCAGCATTCATATGTATTTCATGCCCCCCCTGAGGTCATATCCACCATCACCTCTGCTGAATGCTGCACACTGGGGAGACAAAGGGGCAAGCTTGAAAGTCCTGCCAACAACTGTGGTCATTTAGCCTAAGATAAGCCTGTTCTGCAAAGGTAAGCAAATTGGTGGTGGTGGTGGTGTGTGTGTGTGTGTGGGGGGGGGGGGGTGCAGAGGTAGGCAGGGACGTAATTACAGTTTGGGGTGCACAGGTGCGCAAGGAGGGGATGTATAGAGGTAAGGAAGGTGGGTGCAAAGATGAGCAGAAGAGGCAGGTAGAGTTAAAGGGGGGAGGGTTGGAGTGGAGAGGATGGAAAAAATCACATGGTGCCACAGCACATGTCAGCAGATGTGTGAGGGTATCATTAACAATTGATGCACTGCTGTGTATCTGCTAAAGGGCGGCATGTTTCTGTGGTGTCAGGAAAGCGATTTTGCGTTCCCTACACACAAATGTGAACGCAGGCTAAATGTCTCAATTACATTAGTGGTCAGTGTAAATCTTCTCATTACATTGGGGCATGGTGTAGAATCCTTTTATTCACACTAGTGACCAGTGTGAATGTCCCCTTTACATTAGTGGTCAGTGTAGATCCCTCCTTACATTGGTGGTTACTGTGAATGCACCTATTACATTAGTGGTCAGTGTAAATCCCCATTACATTAGTGGTCAGTGTAAATTCCTATTACATTGGTGGCCAGTGTTGAAACTCCTCTTTATATTGGTAGTCGGTAAAAAAAATCAGCATTGTCATTGATCACACCCTCTCCTCCCCCATCACTGCTACTGATCCCAGGAGTTCTAGGATCCCTAGGAGTTTTCTGTCTATTGATGGGCCTGCTCACCTCCCCAGTCCATGGTGTACAGGCAGTGAGAAGATGATGTGCGGTAACCTCTAGCAACCAATCAGTGAGCAGTAATGATGTACAGTAATCTCTAGCAACCAATCAACAATCAGAAATCATGTGCTGTAACCGCTAGCAACTAATCAGTGAGCCGTAATGAGTGCTGTAACCTCTAGCAACCAGACAGTAAGCGGTAATGATATGCTGTATCCTCTGGCAGCCAATCACAATTGCTGCTTGATCTAATTCAGTAAACTGATTTTGAGTCTAGCTGCTATTTATTGTATGTCCCAGAGCAGGTGGAGAGCAAAATTGCATGGGGGGGGGGCAAGAAAATGGTTGCCCAGGGTCCAATCAATATTAAAGATAGCCCTGCTATCTTCTCATGGTACTATACTTAGTAACAAGAAAAATAACATCCAGGTTTTATTACGTCCAGCCAGGGACTCCTCTCTCAATATGGGGAGCCTCCGGGCTTGTACCCTATGTCTCTATCTGGAGTACATATCAAGCCCCCACCTACACATTGTTTCCTTGTTCTGGGGGGAAAGATAGAAGAAGAGGAAGAGGGAGGAGAGGGAAGAAGCATGGGGGGGGGGGGGGAGCTAGTGGGGAAAGAGGGGGGAGATGGAGAGTGGGGGGGGGTTAGGGGAGGGGAAGGGGGTAAAGTAGTGGACAGGGGATGGGGCCAAGAGCCTCTGAGAGCTAGCAGCCTTTTCAGAAAAGAGAGCGGAACCCTCAGGGTGGGGTTGCAGAGCCGAAAAGAGCTTTGCCTTCATCTGACAAGAGGAACATATTCCACATTCTCCATGTCTTGTTGTATAGTTCCCATTTGTGTTGTGACGTGAGGACCAAGTACTCCATCTTATTAATTTCTTCCACTCTATGCAGCCATCCTGCTATGGATGGAGGGTGTCCTGGTTGTATGTTTAGGGTCGTTGTCCTGCTGGAAGGTGAACCTCCGCCCCAGATCAAGTCTTTTGCAGACTCTAACAGGTTTTCTTCTAAGATTGCCCTGTATTTGGCTCCATCCATCTTCCCATCAATTCTGATCATCTTCCCTATCTCTGCTGAAGTAAAACACCCCCACAACATGATGCAGCGACCACCATGTTTCACGGTAGGGATGGTGTGTGTGCAGGGTAATGTGCATTGTTTGTTATCTGCCACACATAGGGGTTGATTAACTAAAGCTGGAGAGTGCAAAATCTGGTGCAGCTGTGCATGGTAGCCAGTCAGCTTCTAACATTAGGTTGTTCAATTAAGCTTTGACAATAAAACCTGGCAGCTGATTGGCTTTTATGCAGAGCTGCACCAGATTTTGCACTCTCCAGCTTTAGTAAATCAACCCCATAGTATTTTGCTTTTAGGCCAAAAAGTTAAATTTTGGTCTCATCTGACCAGAGAACCTTCTTCCACGTGTTTGCTGTGTCTCCTACATGGCTTCTTGCAAACTAGAAATGGGACTTTTTACGACTTTCTTTCAACAATGGCTTTCTTCTTGCCACTATTCCATAAAGGCCAGATTTGTGGAGTGCATGACTAATAGTTGTCCTGTAGACAGATTCTCCCACCTGTGTGAGCTGTGGATATCCAGAGGTACCTTGGGCCTCTTGGTTGCTTCTCTGATGAATGCTCTCCTTGCCCAGCCTGTCTTAGGTGGGCGGCCATGTCTTGGTAGGTTTGCAGTTGTGCCATACCCTTTCCATTTTCGCATGATGGATTGAACAGTGCTCCATGAGATGTTCAAAGCTTGGGATATTTTTTTATAACCTAACCCTGCTTTAAACTTCTCCACAACTTTATCCCTGACCTGTCTGGTATGTTCCTTGGCCTTCATGATGCTGTTTGTTCACTAAGGTTCTCTAACAAATCTCTGAGGGCTTCACTAGATTTTAGTTAGGGGTATCAGAGTAAAGGAGGCTGAATACAAATGCATGCCAAGTTTTTCAGAAATGTATTTGTAAAAAATATTGAAAACCATTAATCATTTTCTTTCCACTTTACAATTATGTCCCACTCTGTGTTGCTCTATCACATAAAATCCTAATAAAATACATTCACGTTTTTGGTTGTAGCATAGCAAAATGTGGAAAATATTAAGGGGTATGAATACTTTTTCAAGACACCGTAACTGTTTGTGTAACTGCAGTGTGTTAGTATATTTCTAGCACACCCCCCCCCCCCCCAGATTAACAATGCTGCTGTCTGCTGTGCCTCCTGTGCTCCTCCATTCAGAGTGGCGGCAATCTAATACAGGAGGAGTGTTACTGGCCAGATCATTAGGTGGAAACAGAGGGGAAGAAAGCCTAAAATAGAAAACAAGTGCAGCCACAACATTAAATGATTCACAAGCTTCAATATATTACATTTTTGGTTTTGGGTTTAATGCCGCTTTAACAGTTAGCCAGACTTGGAATTGGATTTGATTTAAAAACATAAAAAAACAAAAAAAATTGATATACTAGGAGCCCTAGATAACATTCCAGTGGTAAAAGTTCTGATTTGTTTTAGACCCCTTTCACACCAAGGCGTTTTTCAGGCGCTTGTGCGCAAAAAATGGCGCCTAAAAAGCGCCTGAAAAACACCCCCCAATACACCCCAGTGTGAAAGCCAGAGTGCTTTCACACTGGGGCGGTGCGCTTGTGGGACAGAAAAAAAAAGTCCTGCAAGCAGCATCTTTACAGCGGTGTGGGAGCGGTGTATTCACCGCTCCTATACCGCCCTTGCCCATTGAAAACAATGTGGCAGCGCGCCCGAAGTGCCGCAAACCAGCACTTTTAACCCCTGTTTAACACATTGTGGGGGGTTAAAAGTGCACCGCCGCCGCCCGAATAGCGGCGCATTAGCGCCGCTATAACGAGTGGTAAAACGCCGCTAATTAGCGGTGTTTTACCGCTAACGCTCGGGCGGCTCTGGTGTGAAAGGAGCCTTAATGTGCTTTTCTTTGTTTATTGCAGTGTGTAATTACTGCAGATACGGAGATCTCCATTCCTTATGGATGTCTGCCAAGCAAACTGAAGAAGGCACAGTCCGGTTATTTGCAGCAGAACTGGTATCAGTGTTGGGTAAGATCAATAGACTGTGGTCACTGTGCACTGACACTGCACCGATATCAACAACACACATTATTATTATCATTTTTATAATACATGATTTATATAGCTCCAACAAGACATAAAATATGAATATAATCAGACTCAAGGTAACTGTTGGATCACATGTTCCATTTCTGTCCCTTATCTACTTTTTTCCCATCCTTTTTTTTTAAGCTTTCTTCACTTTTATTTTCCATTCTTTTCTCTAAATGGGCCTGGGCTTTCTATCCAGTGTAACTACCTCTCCTGTCTTTTGACAAGGAGAAAAAACTGGCAAAACCTTAATTAAGAATTATTTGCCAAACCCTTAAGATTAGTAGGCTTGATCATGATTATCCTTCGGTGGCCTGCCAACTCGTGGTTGTATGTGAAGCAATTGACTTGTTTTGACCTCTGGGTATTTATGAGTCCCAGATACATAGATTACTGCATTTCCTCCTTTCTGCTTCTCCCTTTGTTTTTCCAGCATAGCCTTTTACATTTGTCTCCTATTCCGGGAAATGTTATTACATCTTCTTTTATCTAAAACATGAATTAAAATGTTGACTAAACTGGACAAAGCAGACAAAATGTTTTTTGATCAGTGTGGGTATAATAGGAGAAGGTAACAACCTGTCTGAGTTCAATTTGTCTCATCATACAACTGTCAAAGGAATTGCAGGGAAATCATATATATGAATATATACAGTACTGTGCAAAAGTTTTAGGCAGGTGTGAAGAAATGCTGTAAAGTAAGAATGCTTTCAAAAATATATATTTTAATTGTTTATTTTTATCAATTTACAAATTGCAAAGTGAGCAAACCGAAGAAAAATCAAAATAAAATCAATATTTGGTATGACGACCCCTTGCCTTCAAAGCAGTATCAATTCTTCTAGGTACACTTGCACACATTTTTTTGAAGGGTAGTCACACCAAATATGAATAAAAATAAACAATTAGCATTCTTAATTTACGGCATTGTTCATGTCTGCCTAAAATTTTTGCACAGTACTGTATATATACAGTATATATTACTTATTACTAGGGATGCACTGATACCGATACTGGTATCAGTATCGGCGCCGATACTCGCGAAAATGCTCCGATACCAGAAGTGACTTCGCTTGGGAGCGGATCGCCTCCTCGTCCCCTCCGGCCAGTGCCATCCCCACCTCCTCCTTCCAGTGGCATCGCTAGGTGCAGGCCCGCCCTGTGGCCTTGTCTCCGCTCTGCACACCTCCCTCCTCCAGCTTTGACTCTCGGCCACACAGAGCACTGGATCCGAGCTCTCCCTTGCTGAATGCTGAAGCAGAGAGGAGAAGGTGCAGGCTCTCCCATGCAGGCTGTGTCCTGTACAATGTAGTTTTTGGCTGTCTACTGTACCATGCAGTCTCTAGCTGTCTCCTGTACCATGTAGTCTCTGGCTGTCTCCTGTGCCATGCAGTCTCTGGCTGTCTCTTGTACCATGTAGTCTCTGGCTGTCTCCTGTACCATGTAGTCTCTGGCTGTCTCCCGTACCATGTCGTCTCTGGTTATCTCCTGTACCATGTAGTCTCTGGCTGTCTCCTGTACCATGCAGTCCCTGGCTGTCTCCTGCACCATGCAGTCTCTGGCTGTCTCCTGTACCATGTAGTCTCTGGCTGTCTCCTGTACCATGTCGTCTCTGGCTGTCTCCTGTACTATGCCATCTCTGGCTATCTCCTGTACCATGTATTCTTTGGCTGTCTCCTGTACCATGCTTGCAGTCTCTTGCTGTCTCCTGTACCATACCTGCAGTCTTTAGCTGTCTCCTGTACCATGCTTGCAGTCTCTGATGGTCTCCTGTACCATGCCTACAGTCACTGTTGTCACATCTGCCTTTGGCCTCCTCCGTCCCTCCACCAGCTGTCACCTCTGCCCCCATGTCTCCCAATAACCCTCTTATCCCCATCCTCTTCCCCCCCAATGATCACAGCCTTTTCCATCCCAACTCTCCCACCCCACAATCGTTATTTCACCCCACCCTCAACTACTTTGCCCTCACTTACCCTCTACTCCCACCCTGCCGCCCCCCCCCCACCTCCTAAACCACCCCTCTTTCTAGGGGATAGGTATTGGCAATTGGTATCGGCGAGTACCTGCAAAAAGGTATCGGTGTTAAAAAATGGTATCGGTGCTAAAAAATGGTATCGGTGCTTCCCTACTTATTACTATAGAATATTGTATTCTACACTCATGAGGAATATATATCTGCTATTAAAATGGTTAGAGCCTACCAATGCCTATCCTAAATTCTATAAATGTTGAGCCTTATGGTTAGATTTTCAGTCCTCTGACTTGTATTAATGCTATGATATAGATAACCTATACAGTTTTGTTGGACTTCCTATGCTCTTTCTGAGGCTGGCTGACCGGAACATACCCTAATGATATGTTTTCTTTTTTCTTTTTAATATTTGACACATCTGTTCTCCTTGTTTTTCCCCCACCCCCCCCCCCCCCCCCACTGCCCACTTTCACCCACATCCCCCCTTTGGTGTTTGAACAGACTCACCATGTGTTCCTTATTTCTTCTGAGCTGTTCAGTTCAGGGTGCTCCTTTATGTCTAACACTTTATATATGTTGTACGCCCTATGTGAAACCTATGACCGTCTCATTATGGCTGTTCTTTGTACCAGTTGTGGGATTATGAGAGTTGGTACTACCACTTTATTCTTTCTTTATGTTTTAAAACTTAAAATAAAGATAAAAAAAAAAAAAACGATTAGAGTGAAGTTAGGGCAGCGGCGGCCTTTTCTGATTCCCCGACTCTGGATAACTTCAGCCAGCTTGCTGACACGGGAAGAGCATTGTCTCTGCATCTCACTTCAGCCACACATCTTGAAATCTTCATTCCTTGGCTGGTAGGATCTTTGAGTCTGGGGATAAGAACAGCAAACTGCTGACTCTAGAACCCAGACAGTGGTACCTGAAATATGCTGCATGGATGGAACTATGGCTTCTGACCCTAACTGCATTATGAGGGAATTCAGAGAATATTATGGCAAATTGTATAAATCTGTTCCCAGTGTATCTGGTGCTGCTCTGAGATAAGCTCATGTTGTTGGATAAAGATTTTACAGTCAAGGAAATCAAGGCGACTATCCATTCCTTTCCCAGATGTAAAATGCAGAGTCCGGATGGTCTCCCTAGGGCCATGCGCCTGTAATTGCACCTAAATTCCTACAGCTCTATTCTGATTGTAAAAAGCAAATGTCTGTAGCCAATGGCCCCTTAGGGGTGGCTGGTTGTTGTGGTTCACCTGATCACACTGCCCTCAATCATACTTTTTCTGCACATCTGGAGACACAGAACAGGCTAGTACTTTGTTTTGTTTTTTTTTATTTGGGGATTTGAATTTGGATGGGGTAGGGATGATTATGGGATACCCAAAAATTGAACAGTTTTTTACATGGCACCTCTATATACACCTCTGTATATATACATCTCCATCTTCTTCCAGCACAACACTTGCTTTACCTTGTTCCTTTCTCCTGCACAACACTTGCTTCTCACAGATGAGACCTGGAAGGATATTTACCAGGCCTCCAAAACATCTCTTTAGGCCTAGCTAGCACATGGTGAGGCCTGCTGTATTTGAAGTAGGATCTCCGGACCGCTCATTACAGGCAGAGGCTAATAGCCCCCATAGTGTAGCAGAGTACTCTGTGCTAGCTAGTGTGATGGACTACTACTCCCAGGCCATCTTCTTCCATGCACTGCCAGCTCTTCCAGCTGCAACGGCCTTCTCCACTGCCACAGCAACATCAAAGTCCCACACTAGCCTCTCCATCCTTCCCAGACTGTCTCTTACCCCAATCTGCTTCGACATGCCTCCTCCAGTATCCCAGGGTATGTTGCTCACCGACTCCTGACACTTTTAGTTCCACACTGAAGATCTATCCCGATAGTGCTCTCTCCTGCTGTCCTTTCTACTCTGCCTTGTGCCTGCCACCAAGATCTCGGTCCTCCTGGCTGCACCTGAGCACTCCAGGCCCAGGGTCACCCCCTGCAGACTGGGAGCTCCCCTGGGCCGTGACAGCCTCCACACTATCACATCTCCAGACGTCCACCTAAACTTCTCCTCACAGATTGGGCTGACCCTGGGTATTAAAGGAGGCCTGCCCCTTGCCAATCCAGATTGTGGATTGGTCAGGGCTACTTATAACACTCCAGATGGCCACACCTCCCCTCCCACCTGTCTTTCCAGAAAACACCACCAGCCTCTGGAAAGAAGTGGGAGGTCCTTATGACACCATCTGTGAATCACCCAGTCGTACCTGAGCCACGACCAGCCCAGAATCAAAACAATCAGACCTCCACTAAGTCAGGCCTGACTAAATTTGCCTTATATAGCAAAAAAACTATTCTAACAGCTACTTAGCATGGAGGACGCTACATGCCCTTGCCTCCTTCAATATACCAAGCCCATATCGTTCAATCCCCAAACCTGGTATGGATTGATCTCTTTACTCAATTATGGCTTAAAGATCTTAACAAAAACTGGCTTTACTCCAGGGAAGTCGACCAATGTTCACCCATCTGCAGTTGCCCTTGGCCAACTCCTCTACTAGAGTGTTGGTGGCATTAGATCTTGAGAAAGCTTTTTATTATGTTGCCTGGCCCTATATGTTTTCTATATTGGAGGCTATGGGGTTTGGTGCAGAGTTTCTTAAGTGGATGGATTGAAATACTTTATAGATCTCCGACAGCTCAGATTAAAGCGTTTGTTACCCTAAAAAAAGAAAAAGAAAAATGGATCCTGTTCCCTTAAAGCACAGTGCTTGTGCTGTGTAATTCGGCCCCCTGTTTGACCTAAAAAACCTGGCTGATCCTGCCAGTTTATACCCTCCCCTTTGTAAAGTGACCACGGTTTATCATGGCTGCTGAGCCATGACACAGTGGTCAGTTTACATGCTTCCGTCATCCACATTTCTTCTCTCTGCTCTCCTCCGTCCTCTCCCCCCTCCCCTCCCTGCCTGTCAGCCCTGTACAGTACAAAGCCCTCCTCTCCTGCTGCTCTCATATATATAGTATAAGCATGCTATTCCTCTGTTAAATAATATTATGTATCCCTGTGCCTATGCTGTATAAAAAAGATGCTAATTTCTACCTTATATCAGAGCGTCACCCGGCGGTCACGTGACTCCTCGGCTCTCTCTCCTCCCAGGCTGACGTCTGCGGGAGTTCTCGGCCCCCCACTATAGCTGTCAGCTGGGGAGAGGAGAGAGCCAAGGAGTCATGTGAGCGTCAGGAGAAACTCTGATATAAGATAGAAATCTGCATCTTTTTTATTCAGCACAGGCACAGGGACACATAATGTTATTTAACAGAGGGGGTGGCATGTTTATACAATAGTGGCTTAACAACCACTTTAAATTAGGGGGGTGATCTCTCATCTTCCTTTTCAATAGTGAGAGGTACAAGGCAAGGTTGTCCGCTGTCCCCAGCCCTCTTTACTCTGATGATGGAACTGCTGGTCTTGGCTCTTAGATGTTCATCTGCAGTAATGGGTATCAGTGTTGGCACTCTGGAGGAAAGGTTATCTATGTATGCGGATTACCTTATTTTATTTCTTAATGACCTTGGATCCTTCCTCAAAGAGATGTTGCATATTTTCTCCGGATTTTCTGAATGCTCCCGGTTGAAAGTAAACTGGGTTAAATCCCAGAGGCAAAAGAGATTGGCTGGCCCAGCCCTTCCCTTAGTATTGACAAGCAAGATTAAATACCTTGGTATTTTTGTCTCTCCCTCAGAATATTGTGCATTAAATGTGGCTCCACTGATACAAAGTATTAAAACTAGGTTGAGGGCCTGATCACATCTTCCTTGGTTGGGCGAATCAATCTTTTCAAAATTAAACTTTTGCCTGTTTTATTATATGTGCTTTGACATTCCCCTGAATGGATACCCAATAAATTTTTTCAGCGTATCAATGCCACCTTAGTCTCCTTTCTCTGGGTCTCGAGTCAGCTGCGGTTTAAATTAATGGTCCTCCAATGACCCTGGCATCAGGATGGCCTGGCCTGCCCCAATCTTCACAAATATTTTCTGTCTGCTCTGTTATTGCATACCCATTACTGGCTGCTTGCATATGACTCTTAACGCTTCAATGGTTTTGGAGGCTTCCTGTTTGGGTTCTCTTGAGCTATGAAAACTGTGCTAAAGGCTTGGTCAGTAGTCAAAGCTGCTAGTCCCAATCCCCCTGGGAATATCTCCCCGCATACCCCTTTGTGGTTTAATTCTGAGCTGTCGAAATGTAGGTCAATTCCTGATCCACATACTGTATATAGGTGACCAGAGGCATTAAATACCTTGACCAGATTTGTGTTGGGGTAGTGTTGTGGACCTTTGACAGTTTGAAACAACAAAATGATCTACCTAATTTGCATCTGTTTAGATATTTTCAGCTCTGGCATATGCCTTCTACACTCAATTTAGCAATCAGTCTGTTGTTCTCTATACCTCTCTCTTGAAAATCTGCTCAGAGATGATGTCATGGTTAAACCTCTATCCAATATTTATAAAGAATTACTACCTTCACTCCATAATGGGTTTGAGTCCCTAATAAATAAGTGGCTTGTTGGATGAGGATTGGGGTGAAATGTCGCAATGCTCCTTGCTACAATTGGTATCTGCCAGGGACAGACTAATTAAATTTAAAATTCTGCATCGAGTCTACCTTACCCCCATGTGTTTGCACAGGATATGTCCATCTGTCCCAGTCATCTGCTTGAGCTATGTGTCAGTCTCAGGGGACTACATTCACATATTTTGGTGGTGTCCCCAGATCCAGGTGTTCTGGATGACTGTGACTCCTTTCATTCTTTCTGTCACTACTATTCAGGTGCTGCTGACCTTTGATGTGTGTCTGTTGGGACTGGTGGACTCTGACTTCTCATAGGGCCTCCAGAACTCTTTTGGGTTTATTACTTTTCTATGCATGAAAAGCTATTGTACTTCAGTGGAAATCTTCCTCAGCTCCCTCGTTAAACTTCTAGAAGCAGTTAGTCAACTCAGCCTTGCCACTTTGGCCAATTATTTATCGTGTGGTTGTCCTACAAAGTTCCATAAAGTGTGGGATATCTAGGTGGAATCACCATCCACAAATATTGACCCAGACACATCTGATTGATCTTTATATTAGTGGGAAAATGTGAGCTTTATTGTACTGATGCTCTTATTTGTGTTATATTACTGTGCCAGGTGATCATATCTAGGAAGGTGTCCCACTTACCTCTTTTTTTTATCCTTAAGACCCTGAATTTTATGAATAATGATATGGTGTTTAATCTGCTTTTGTGGCTTGAGTGTACCTTTTGTTTTTATTCTGGTATTAGAATTGTCTTTTTATGTTGGTCTTTGTGTTATTTCGAGCCTGGGTATGCCCAATAGGCTGTTTTGTGTTATACTCTAAACGCTTATAATAAAAAGAATATTGTTTTTAAACAGAGTATTAACCAAGTAATTTATCTTTACAGTGTATCTTCATAACCTGGGAATCATACATCGAGATGTTAAAGTAAGAATGCAGTGCACAAATGTTACATAGAAGAAATGCATTTACAGTTAAAGTGGACTGTCACATAATATTGTCTTATTTACATTTTCTATTTTTTTTACCTATTTGCTGCAGCAATACCTGCACTGAAGGTGATAAGTAATTTACAAGCATTTGAGTTTAGGTTTAGGTCAGGGTGTTTTTTCTAGATCCTTAGCGTCCACTGTTTAGGCTGTATTAAAAAAAAATGAATTAATCTCACAAGCATTCACTCAGCCATCACAAATTATACATGAAGTTTGTCTAAAACGATTATTTCCTATGATAGTCAGCTCCATCTAGTAGCTACAGTGGGGCATTTTCCTGACATACGTTAATCAGGAAAATACCACATTATGGCAACTAGATGATGTTTACCATCATATGAAATAAACAAATTAGGCAAATTACAGTGATTGTGACAGCTGGGCGAATGCTTGTCACTTTCGTCTAGTGAAGTTTTGAAAGGTAGAAGAATTATAGAAATTTGGTAAAATGAGACACGCGACTTCTGATTATGTAAGCTTAACATTGCTCTATGGCAAGGATAAGCCGTTTATGACAGCAAAATATTTATACACATGTATTTGTTGGTGGAAATTATAAACACTGTGTAAACTAATGATAATAATGTATCAGGAATCATAAACCAGACTGAGACAGAAAGTGCAGTTAAACTCACACCTTTAATGAAGTGACAAAATAACACAGTTCAGGAATGTAGTAAAAAAACAGCAGGCAGGGTTTGAATGCCAGAGTGGTTAATCAGACAAGCCAGGGTCAGAAAACCAGAAGTCAGTGTAGCCAGGAGCAAAAATCAGGAACAGGAATCAGAAGGGAAGTCAGCCAGGCCAAGTCCTACACAGGAGCACAGGAAGGAACGCACTTAGAGATCATAGACCATGCAAGGGCATAGAGGAAATGAGCTAAGCTGCTTAAAGCAGAGTTCCACCCAAAAGTGGAACTTCTGCTGGTTGGATTCCTCCCCCCCTCAGGTGTCACATTTGGCACCTTTCGGGGGGGGAGGGGGAAGAGGACAGGTGTCCTTTTCCACACATCTGGGAGCTCTGGCCGCCCCCCGCGGCCGCTGACGTCAGCAGCCCGGCTCCCTCCTCCCTGCTCGCTCTGCTACTGGCCACGTGGCCAACAGCAGAGTGCAGCGGAGCCTCGCGCATGCGCAGTAAGGTGCCTGGCGTGAAGCTGTAATGCTACACGTCCAGGTTCCCTTACCCGCAATGGACGCAGCTGCACCCGACCCCAGATCCGAAGATCGCCGGCGGGTGCCGACATCGCTAGACTTCAGGACAGGTAAGTGTCCTATTATTAAAAATCAGCAGCTGCTGTATGTGTAGCTGCTGACTTTTATTTTTTTTTCTCTGGCAGACCTCCGCTTTAAATAGCAAAAAGAGTCTGTCTGTAGGCTGGACTAATTAGGCAGCAGTGGCGGCTGATGGAATTTTAGGATGGGGGGCGCCAGACCCCACCCTTCCTTTTTGACCCCTCCCACTTCTCATAAGCCCCACCCCTTATAGTTTCCACTCATTGTGTCAGACATATACAGCCCAGCATCAGCAGATAGGGTATACAGTATCACCACATAGGGTATGCGGTCACCATATAGGGTATACAGTCACCAGATAGCAATATACAGAGCCACCAAATAGGGGTATACAGAGCCACCAGATAGGGGTATACAGTCACCAGATAGGGGTATACAGAGCCACCAAATAGGAGTATGCAGAGCCACCAGATAGCAGTATACAGAGACCCAGATAGGAATATACAGAGCCCCAGATAGCAGTATACAGAGCCCCAGAAAAGAGTATACAGAGCCCCAGATAGGAGTATACAGAGCCCCAGATAGCAGTATACAGAGCCCCAGATAGGAGTATACAGAGCCCCAGATAGGAGTATACAGAGCCACCAGATAGTGGTATACAGACCCACCAGATAGGAGTATACAGAGCCCCAGATAGAAGTATACAGAGCCCCATATAGGAGTATACAGAGCCACCAGATAGGAGTATACAGAGCCCCAGATAGGAGTATACAGAGCCCCAGATAGGAGTATACAGAGCCACCAGATAGCAGTATACAGAGCCCCAGATAGGAGTATACAGAGCCCCAGATAGCAGTATACAGAGCCCCAGATAGGAGTATACAGAGCCCCAGATAGCAGTATACAGAGCCCCAGATAGGAGTATACAGAGTCCCAGATAGGGGTATACAGAGCCACCAGATAGGGGTATACAGAGCCCAGATAGGAGTATACAGAGTCCCAGATAGGAGTATACAGAGCCCCAGATAGGAGTATACAGAGTCCCAGATAGGGGTATACAGAGCCACCAGATAGGGGTATACAGAGCCCCAGATAGGAGTATACAGAGTCCCAGATAGGGGTATACAGAGCCACCAGATAGGGGTATACAGAGCTACCAGATAGGGGTATACAGAGCCACCAGATAAGAGCATACAGAGCCCCAGATAGGAGTATACAGAGCCACCAGATAGGAGTATACAGAGCCCCAGATAGGAGTATACAGAGTCCCAGATAGGGGTATACAGAGCCACCAGATAGGGGTATACAGAGCTACCAGATAGGGGTATACAGAGCCACCAGATAGGAGTATACAGAGCTACCAGATAGGAGTATACAGGGCCATCAGATAGGAGTATACAGAGCCACCAGATAGCAGTATACAGAGCCCCAGATAGTATGCAGAGCCCCAAATAGGAGTATACAGAGCTGCAGATAGGAGAATACAGAGCCCCAGATAGGAGTATAAAGTCACCAGAAAGGAGTATACAGTCACCAGACAGGAGTATACAGAGCCCCAGATAGGAGTATACAGAGCCCCAGATAGGAGTATACAGAGCCCCAGATAGCATTATACAGAGCCCCAGATAGCATTATACAGAGCCCCAGATAGCAGTATACAGAGTCCCAGATAGGAGTATACAGTCACCAGATAGTAGTATACAGAGCCCCAGATAGGAGAACACCAAATCGCCACAATACCATAACACTGCCTCCGCTGCGGGACACCCCCCCACCCAGGTCCGGCACTTACAGGGCAGAGAGGGAAGATCTTCCTGTGTCTCTCCTCTCTTCTCCACAGTGCAGGCACGGCAGGCAGCAGTGTCGGCGGACATGCTTCCTTCCTTCCTGTTGCCAAAGCGCCACTAGGCATCCAATAGGATCGCTTGGCGCTTTGGCCAATCGGGAGACAGGTCTGACCAACCTGCCTCCCAATTGGCGGGGAGGCATTGTAGTGTGAAATTAGTGAAAATGAATTTGCTATCGTCACACAATTGAGTGGGATTGGGGTGCACTCTCTGCACCCTGAGACCACCCTTTTTTGAAGCCTATTAGGTGGTCCACACACCCCCTCCCGCCATAGGAATCCATGTGCCCGGCATCCTGAAAGGGGACGGAGGCATAGATAGGAAGCTGGCAGCAGGGATGGGGGGCCGCCCGTGCACCCTTAATGCATGGGCCGTCCCTGTTAGGCAGGTTAATAGAAACCAGGTGAGTCACTGTGGTAACAACGGGTGGCTGGTAATTAACCGACAGCTGTACAACTTCTGAGCACTGAAAGAAAAGAGTTGCTCGTTAAGTAAAAGGAGCCCAGCCCTGACATAATGTGAATCAAATGGAAGTATTCACGATTTGTTGATTCTACTTCACTGTTATCTTATAATTATAAAAACTATTGGAAAAGAAAGATGAGCATTAGACAAGGATTCTCCCCTTTAGGGGATTAAAAAATCTCTTAAGAATGAAGTATAACGTAGAGGTCCTGTCCTTCACTTCCCTTTAGAGGAATTACTCTGTGACTGTCGCTTTTTTATTTGGCTGTCCCCAATATTGACAGGGGATTAAATTGGTTTCAGATCTTTTTTTCAAAACGGAAATTTATACGATATTTCATATATGTGACATGTAAAAACAAGGAGGAGATCTAGAATTTCTTCTCAATATAATTTTTGGCTTCGTGATAAGTCGGAGATCATCTACTCTACTCACAACAAAGAGTCAGTTTGGGAGTCTTGTATTAATGTATGTATCATTGTCTCGGAACCACAGATCGGGTATGGGGTATCGACTTCGACGTTATATCAGTAATACCGTAATGTACCCTACTTACTAACGAGTGATCCACGAACAGATTACGAGTAGAAAGAAAAGGTTATCAAAAATATTAATATTCTATTGTCACTTCATCTTAGTTGTTTAGCACTTATGAAGGTAAACTAAGTGTAATACAGTCCCGACCCGAGGA
>BLSH010215273.1:949631-965362 GCA_018402905.1 Glandirana rugosa | reverse complement strand
TTCAGATTCGTTGTGGTCTTCAACAACATTACCTCAAAGTGAATGGAGAAAGTAGTTCGTTATATAAAAGGTAGACTTTATCGTGTTATTACTATAATAATCTTTTAATAAACTTTATCATAACACTAGAATCTCACATTTTTTTTTTTCCTGTAAAACAAAAGAGTAAATTCAAAATGATTTGGGTCCTGGGACATAAGTGATCTAGACTAGAGGGTGTCATGTGTCTTGTACCTTTACATCGATAAAATCATTTATATTTGACGATTTATGAAAAAGAGTAGTCGTCATATATCGTCAAAACACTGAAGATACTTACAGACCAATTTCGAACATCCTCCTCAAAAGTAAGACGAGACTGACAGGACACTCCGACGTCCTGGGGACCGGGAGACAGACCTGTCACGACTAACCGGGACACGTCTAGAGTATAAAAATAGCTACATTTCCATGTTCTGTGTACTGTGGGAGATCAGATCTAGTGAATACAGGGTCCTGGGTTTAGTAAAACTTAAATGAGAAAACAAAATGTCCTTTTTTTTTTTACACTCTAAGATCACAATACTATTTCAAATAATTTTCTAATAATATCATTATTGTGCTATTTCAGATGGAAAATATATTGCTTGATGAAAGAGGTAAGTGAAACTCCATTACAACAACTTCTGGTGTTGCTTAGACTTTAGAATTCTTCTCTATACCACATCCTTGCTGCACTGAGTACTGAAAAATTCACACATTATAGAGTACATATCTTTTTATTTTTTAATGTGTTGCTAGTGTGCTGGTATAAATGAAGTATGCAGTCTGCAAGAAAAAAAAAAATAGATGGGGGCTTTCAAAATGGTTCAGCCAATATTACTCCAGATGACCACCTCCAGTGGGGAAATCAGGTAAGAACACAGGAGTCTGTCAAATTTTTATTATCATAAGCAGTAATCAACCACATCAAAATAAATCCCGGGGTGCCCCACTCAAATCACAGCAAACTGTGTTTTAGGAAGGTTAGCTAATGTCAGGTAATATTAGAACAATTTGTTTAGTCAGCTATATCGATCGTTTAATCAATCGATGAGCAACAGTGCCTCCAATACAAAAATAATTTATAAAATAATTAAGCTGAGCAATTATTCATGAGCTACTTTTGCCAATGCAGAAATTCTATAAACACAATAGAACTGGATGAAACTATGGACTGCAAAAATAGAAAATAAATTCACGTTTATTTACAGTAGGTCTCTTTACAGACCCCAATAACAATCAGATTAAGATGCTTACATTGCACTGAAAGTTGATTCACAATGAAATACTTAAAGAGGAATTAAACCCTGATGGGGTTTACTTCCTCTATGTTACCCTGGAATGTAAAAGCATAATGGGCTAGTATGCATCGCATATTAGCCCATTATGTGCCACTTACCTGCATTGGAAGCCCGCGACGTCCAGCGATGTCCCCGCTCCAGGCCGCATCAATCTTCTGCCCCTCTTCCTTCCGGGGCTCTGTGGCAGGCCGGAGTCGCGTGGCGTCACTCCCGCGTGTGCGGGAGCCACCAGTCACGGCACGATCTCAGTGAAGGGACTGCACGGAGGCTGTTTCTTCACTGTGCATGTGCCCGCTGACGTAGGCACATCGCAGTACACTGCATATCTCCTACATCGTGCAGGTTTGGGAGATATGCAGGGCACCTACAGGTAAGCCTTAGTATAGGCTTATCTGTAGGTTAAAGTGCTTGTCACGGGTTGACAACCACTTTAAGGTATCCCTCTAAAGCATGGGTATATGTATTGGATTAAATTAAATAATTACTTTCCCCTCGTAGATAGCATAACCATTTATAACTAAACCTGGCAGATAATAATCTGCGTTTTACGGATTCCAATCATTATTCTCTTGCAGAAAGAATAAGGCTCCTTTGACACGAGGGGAGCCCGCTTTGACCTCTGTTCGTGTTCGTTCGATCCGATCCACCAGACGGATGGAAAATAGGGTTTCCATCCGTCTGTGTTTAGCGGGTCGGAGTGGATTGGATGTCAGCGGACATGTCACCGATGACATCCGTCACTCCATTGAAGACAATGGAGCATCCGTTCAGGTCCGCCTAAAAAACTGACAGGCGGACCTGAATGGTCGGTCCGCTGGTGTGAAAGGACACTAAGAGTCGAAATGCACAAAAGTGTGTGCCAATACAGCCAATGAGAAAAAAAAAGAAAGGAAAATGTAACAAAAACATGATTTAACTCTAGAGGTTATGTTCTCAGGAGAGAAATGTTAAATTTCTGCAAGGATTTTTGCAATTAGCCTATTAAATAGGCAACAAAAATCACCAAGAGAATAATACACTACATTTACCCTCCAAAAGTGGATGTATTTTTTAAAATGGCTGCTGACCAGACCCTTAAAGATGCCAATCAATGGGTGTAGTTTGTCTTCCCAAAATGACGTTTAGCTATGCTGTAGATGGGTGTCCCGGCTTCAATGAAGTGTGTGACGGATGATGAGTGTCTGGACCTACAATCAGTATCTGTCCCAGATGTTCAATCTGTGGCTGATGGGCGTGTGATGTATATCCTTTGGTCTACATGACTTGCTATTTTATCTACTGAAAACAATACCCCATCCAGAAGGTGTATTTGGAATTATATACTTATTTCTCATTGGTGTAATATGTTATTGATTGACTCTTTCTTTGTACAAGCACTAGCTCATTTTGGCCACCAGGTAGCAATCTGAGACTAGAGATGTCTATCTTCAGTTTTCCAGGGAGAGCCTGAATTTTCTTTAAAGATTTAATTATATTATTTTATCTAAAAAGCATAAAATGTCTTTGAGTTCTTCCAGACTTTTAATTTGAGACACTTAAAGAGGTAGTAAACTCTTTTTTTCAACTTGTACCTACAGGTAAGCCTATAATAAGGCCTACCTGTAGGTACAGTGAATATCTCCTAAACTTGTACTGTTTAGGAGATATTCACATTGCATGCAGCCGGTGATGTCACCGGCACATGCGCTCTGAAAGGATGGCATACCCGTGCCGTCCCTTTAGAGCTCTGTGACATGGTCCATGACTCCTGCACGCATGCACGGAGTGATGTCATCGCGGCTTGGCCAATCAGACGCCCGAAGCACGTAAACTTGGAAGGAAGACCGGACGAAGATGGAAGCCCTGTCAGGGATGAAGGAGGGCTTCACTCTAAGGTAAGTATTTCATAATGTGCTAGTATGTGATGCATACTAGCACATTATGCCATTGTCTTGCATGTGTTTTTTTTTTCTTAAAGGTGCGATTTACTACTGCTTTGGGGGTTGCAGTATTTTGAGTGGAAACTTTTAACTACAGAGATGGCATAGTGATCCATAATTCGATATTAATCATACACACAAAGAAAAACATAATCTGCATACTTTAAACTACTATTTAAGTATGGCTACATTGCAACACACACATTTCGAACAATATTAACAATGAATACTACAAACCAGATACAATTAGATTATAGCTTCTCTTTTAGTCCTTTTTAGATAATATGATATCTTGCATATAATTACATCTTTTCGTATATTGTTATATATATATATGTATATATATATGGAAACAGTCATATTCCTTTTTGTATCCCTTTACCAAAAATAAATGAGCCCCAACAGTATCAATGTTTCATCTTATCAAATAATGAAACGCACATCTTTCTTAATGTAAAGCCTACCGAGCCTTGTATGGATCTACAGGGTGGGCCATTTATATGGATACACCTTAATAAAATGGGAATGGTTGGTGATATTAACTTCCTGTTTGTGGCACATTAGTATATGTGAGGGGGGAAACTTTTCAAGATGGGTGGTGACCATGGCGGCCATTTTGAAGTCAGCCATTTTGAATCCAACTTTTGTTTTTTCAATAGGAAGAGGGTCATGTGACACATCAAACTTATTGGGAATTTCACAAAAAAAAACAATGGCGTGCTTGGTTTTAATGTAACTTTATTCTTTCATGAGTTATTTACAAGTTTCTGACCACTTATAAAATGTGTTCAATGTGCTGCCCATTGTGTTGGATTGTCAATGCAACCCTCTTCTCCCACTCTTCACACACTGATAGCAACACTGCAGGAGAAATGCTAGCACAGGCTTCCAGTATCCGTAGTTTCAGTTTCATTGAACACATTTTATAAGTGGTCAGAAACTTGTAAATAACTCATGAAGGAATAAAGTTACGTTAAAACCAAGCACACCATTATTTTTCTTGTGAAATTCCCCATTCCCTCTTCCTATTGAAAAAACAAAAGTTGGATTCAAAATGGCCGACTTCAAAATGGCCGCCATGGTCACCAGCCATCTTGAAAAGTTTCCCCCCTCACATATACTAATGTGCCACAAACAGGAAGTTAATATCACCAACCATTCCCATTTTATTAAGTTGTATCCATATAAATGGCCCACCCTGTATATACATTGAAAAGTGTCTGCATATTTTTTTAATTATTTTTTCTCTCATAACATTGGAATATAGAGGGTCCCTATTTCATCTATAGAAACATTTCCATATGGACTTTTGTTTGAAGTTTTCACAGAAAGTCTTCGGGCTTTGAGAACAATGGGCACCTGTGTGCGCAGAAACTTGTTGAATAGAACCATATACCTCTTCTCTTCAATTTGTTGATCTTTCTTATTGTTAGAACAATGAAAGAACAGCTGGAATATAGGATTTGTATACATCTACGTTACCTTGGTTGGGAAGTCAGTTTTTTCCATTGTTGAAAGTTCCTGGCCTTAATTTATTTGTATACAACTTTATTGCAGAACAATCTGATTGAAGATGTAAACCCAGTTTTCCTATCTTGTAACTTTGATATTGGGACTTTAGAACATGACCTTTAAGATTTCAGCCTAAATGACATCCAGACAAGTTCATTGTTAAACTCAGAAATCATATGTCATAGATGCTCTGACACTAACCAAAAACATTGTACTGTACAACCATGAATCTGTGATATGACGTACATTAAGAAAACGCTTCCAAGATTAACTGATACATCTGACAAGTTTTTTTTTATTTTTCACTAGGGCATTTGAAATTGTCAGATTTTGGACTTTCTCGACACCTTCCTTTTGGAGAACGTGCATACACCATATGTGGCACCCTTCAATATATGGGTAAGGGGAAAACACACTGAATATGAACGTTAAACAACAGCCAGATGTAAGATAAAGACAGCTGTTTGCATGACTAGTTATAATAAACCTTCAGGCTATGTTTACACTGACCTGACAGGAAAGTAGTACGACTTCCAATCTGACTTTGCCCGGTGCCTTCATGTCCGACTTCCATTGCGACTTCAATGAACGTGATCCGACTTTGAGATGATTGCGGCTTGTCCTTTGACCAATCAAAACAATTGCTTTGCTTCTGGTATGGAGGAATCCTTTGCCAAAGTTATAAAAAAAAAAAATGCCCCCCCCCCAGATCCATACCAGGCCCTTTGAGTCTGGAATGGATCTTAAGGGGGAATGCCACGCCAAATGTGAAAGATAAAAATGGCAGGTCAGGAAAGGAGGAAAGGGGGGGTATGAGCGAGTGACCCCCTCCTGGACCATACCAGGCCACATGCCCTCAACATAAGGGGGGGGGGGTGTTTATTGATGGGGACAAGAGCCTTTTCCCAACAACCCTGGGCAGTGGTTGTGGGGGTCTGCGGGCAGGGGGCTCATCGGAATCTGTAAGCCCCCTTTAACAAGGGGGCCCCCAGATCCCGCCCGCCATGTGAATAAGTATGGGGTACAATGTACTCCTACCCATTCACCCCAGAAAAGAAGTGTAGTGTTACAAAAAACAAAGAAAAGGTTTTTGAAAAATCCTTTATTAACTGAAGAATGTCCCCCGTAGTAGTTCCAAGGTGTCTTCTTCCTCCGGTCTTCTGCCCCCCACTGTCTTCTTCCCTCTCCGCTGTCTTCTTCCTCCAGTCTTCTTCCCCGCTGTCTTCTCCCTCTGATGATGTCTTCTTCCTTCGACGATTTCTTCTTCCTCCATCGTCAACCTGCTCAAAATTAAGAAACGGAAGAAGAATAAAAAGTAATCGGCGAAGGGAGAAGACATCATTTGAGGGAGAAGACAGTGGGGGGAGAAGACCTCAAATTCCATACCAGACTGAAGGGTCTGGTATGGTCTTTGGGGGGGTCAATTTCAGCATGGGGTTCCCACCCTCAAGATCCTCAGAGCACAAGTTGCATGCAACAAGTCGGATCAGTTAAGATGATGATCCCGACTTCCATTCAAATCAATGGGCTGACATTGTGCCCAAGTCAGACCAAAATAGTGCAGGAAGCATTTTCAAAGTGGGACCGACACAAGTTGGACCAGCTAAGATGGCTCCCATAGGGAACCATTGATTTTGACATGTGCTCTGGAAGTCGGAGAGCATATCAGATCAGTGTGAACCGGCCCTCACTAAAAATTGAAAAAAGTACCACTCTTCCATCCCCCCTGCCCTCCCTAACACATTTGAGGTGTTTTTTTTTCTCCAGAGAATGGGTACTTTTTTTTTTGACGGGGGCCCACTTCCACTTCCTCAAGCCTTGCCTAGATGAGCATGATATCTGTATGGGAAACTCCCCGGCTGTAGCCTCCTGGGACATGTTACACATATCCTGGGGTCTTTTTTTATTTTAAAAAAAATGGGCTAATCCAGTGACATTTGCTGGCATGAATTCATCCTTCAACAGATTTACAAAACTACTTGGAAATAAATATTAAAGAATTACATATGCAAATATATGAATCCTAATGGAGGCATTCTGGGGGGAAAAAACACTATAGGTCTCTATAGGAAAGAATTGGGCTCACCTAAGTCATTGTAAAAAAATGTTTGTATGTGAATCTTTTTTATAAATACATCAAATTATACTGTTTCCAGAATTTAACACTATTGAATCTTTTGTGGTACAGGTGAAGGTGATAGAGAATGTTTGGTGAATCTTAAGTGCATCTGAGAATCAACCCTTTATAAATACACCCCATGTGCTTTTTCTGGGTAGAAATGTATCTTCTTAACACCCATCTGTATGAAGTCATCAGCCAACATGCATCAATGCCTGATGATTTCCAAATTGGTTTCAGCCTCTCAGGAATCTTCTCATGGATCTAAATAGCAGTGGACTTTACCAGTGGCAACAGGAACTAAATAAGGAGTTTTTACTACCAGATCATTGGGGGACTAGTCCTCATTCTAAATACATGCCACTCCTCCTTGAGTCAATGGAATCCTCTTGATCAGGGCTGGCACAAGACATTGTGCTGCCTGGGTCCAAGAATGAAATGCTGCCCCCCCCCCCCAAAAAAAAAAAACACACCCACCAAAAGGCTCCCACATCCATTATTTTATATCATGATTATTAAAACTAAAATTAAATTTATCAGGAAGTCAGATTTACATGCAACAGCACCTTGTCTATATGTAAAATTATATGACATACCATTATGTTCAATTCCAAGGGGCAGGCTAGGGCAGTATAGGGGCAGGCTAGGGTAGTATACAGACAGGCTAGAGCAGGCTAGAACAGTATGGGCTAGGGTAGGCAGAGCAGCCCAGGGGCAGTTGTCATCATGACACACAAAACTGCTGGAAAAAGAAAATCTTGGTTGCCAATTTTCTTGGTAAATAGAAGAGAAGGAGAGGTGGCCATGGTTCAATTTGCTGCCCCTCTCAAAGTATTGCCTGGGTCCAATGGACCCACTGGGACCCATGGTAGGGCCAGCCCTTCTCTTGATGGTCTTATCTAGCTGGCAAAAGCTTTCATTTATGCTCACACATGTATTGTGATGTATGAAATGTATTTGTATATATGATATATGGTAGCAATAATAAAGACAATGTTGTCATCATGGTCACAGTTTTCATTAAGGCCTGGAGAATTTTGACAAGGCCTCTGAACCTTAATGCTATAAACTGTAAATACTCAAGAAGAACAATATGTTGGATTTTGTTTGATTTGTTGTTCTAGCTCCTGAGGTTCTTTCTGGAGGTCCCTACAGCCATTCAGCTGACTGGTGGTCTTTGGGTGTCTTATTGTATGCACTGGCAGTTGGAGAGGTAAAGGAAAATCAATGGCATTTATATGCATAAAAAGGCAACCTTAGTGCTCAGCATTTAATTTGATTGTTCTTTATATTAGTTTCCAGTTTCATATGCTAGAGACCACATAAGTATGCTGGAGTTTGTCAATCAAGCAGAATTCATTTTTCCGGAGTCTTTAAGCCAAGGACTGTCCTTTCTTTTAAAAGAGGTATGATGTAACTGGTTTAAGAGCCATTTTCAAGGTATAGAGATATTGTTAGACTGGTAAGGGAAAGCAAGATTTAATATTGCTCATGATGATCAGGTACTAAAAAGTCTATCAGCACTAACAAACACTGCTTATTATCACACATAGGGACTGATTTACTAAAACTGGAGAGTGCAAAATCTGGTGCAGCTCTGCATGGTAGCCAACCAGCTTCTATATTCAGCTTGTTCAATAAAGCTTTGCAAAAAAAAAACCTAAAAGCTGATTGGTTTCTATGCAGAGTTGCACCAGATTTTTGCACTCTGCAGTTTTAGTAAAGCAACCCCATAGAAAGCTTCTAACAAGTTTCAATGGAAAAGTGAAAATGATACAATCAATGTACTACAGTAAATATCATACAATGCCATGAGATAATAACTGACAGTGGGTTGAGGAGTACAGAAATTTTGAAATGCAACATGCCATTAAATTTCCATCATACCTCTATATAATACTATGAAACCCTTCTGTGATATGTCTAAACCATCCTTTCTCAACCTTTTAAACACAGAGGAACCCTTGAAATCATATTTTGGTCTTAGGGAACACCTGCTAAAATGACTATATCTACAACTCATGATACATCAGTGTGATGGTCAATGGGAAGAATGCTCCTTACACTTGTGGTCAATGGGAAGAATTACCCCCTTACAGATAGCTAAAAAGATCAATGGTGTCGGTGGGAACTTATCTGAGAGGCAGAAATTGATCCTCAAGGATCAAAAGAAACCACAAACACACATATAAGCAATGTAACAAAGTTGAAAACTTAAATAAAAATATTTATAGCATACAATGCTATTGAAAAAATGAAGTGTTCATGAAAGAAAAACCAAAAAAGTCAGTACCAGGCTTCTGTGTGATCATAACCATAGCAGTAAGTTCAAAAAGTTCAAAAAACTTAAAATCTTCAATACCAGACAACACCCAGTGAATCTTAAGTCAAGGGTGATTTCCAATAATGATCCCTTTACCACTCATTAGGAATCACATTCACCAAAGTTGTGCCTATCTTATTACAGACTAGGCTAACAACACTTTTATCTCCTTATCCTGGTTAGGGAGACAAAGCATCTGAAGCAGTGGTATGTGCATAAATAATAGTGTTCTTCTGGTTACTATGCAAGAAATGAAATACTGAAAATGTATCAATATACAATCAAACCGTGAATAGTAAATTAGGTTCAATATGAAAATAAGTGCAAATAGCAATGAAAGCACCTAGTGGAATGAATTCTTCTTCAGATAATGATATATCCCACCGGGTGGCAAACCATGTAAGTTGTTAAGGAACTCCACCATACAGACGTGCCCTCCACCGTAATCAAGCCTCTTATAAGATGGTTGTGAACCCCAATTACAGAGATCAAACACACATGAAAAATAATGGACCCCTCCGGGTGTCTCTAAAAGGGATCAGTATGGTCCACTGGATTTCAACATATAATATTCCCCAATATGAACGCCACAACTTCAGATCCAATTCAGACAGCGGCCATAAGGAAAAGGATCATAGGCTGCACATAGCGTCAATATTGCTAGTACACTTTTATTGTTAAGAACACCACAAGGTACTCACATGATTCAGGACAATAAAGAGTATTCAAATCGTATGGAGCCTCGCTGACAGCCGGCAACAGCGGGCGTGAAAGACGTCACACATTCATGGCCCCACCCAACTAGTTTTGCGTCACAGCGCATTGTCAGGGGAACAGGAGCATAAACGTGCGACGCCAGAGAACAAACAAATCTATAGACTGCTTCAAGCGGAGTTCCACCCAAAAGTGGAACTTCCGCTTATTGGATTCCTCCCCCCCTCTGGTACCATTTGGCACCTTTCGAGGGGGGGGTCTTTGACAGGTATCCTGTTACCACTTCTGGGAGACTGGGCTGCGGCAAAATACGTCAGCAGCTCGGTCCCCCTCCTCCCTCTGCCAGCCAGTGAGGGAGCGCAGCGCGTTTTGCGCATGTGCAGTAGGGACCCAGCCGTGAAGCCAAAAGGCTACACTACCGAGTTCCCTTACCGGCAATGGCGGCGGCAGCACCTGACAGCTAATGGAAACATCAGCTGCAGTGCCAACATCTCTGGACTCCAGGACAGGTAAGTGTCCTATTATTAAAAGTCAGCAGCTACAGTATATGTAGCTGCTGACTCTTCATTTTTAAAGGGACGGGTGGACCTCCACTTTCAATCACATGCTCAGGCATTCCTTGGGAAACAATGGCAATCCTCCACAACTCATCTCCTTCACAACTTCACAAATCCCCAGATGAATGGATTGGACCATAAAGAGTGACTCACATTGTGTATTACCGTCAATACAATTTTTATTAGACATTAAAAATGCACTCATATTCAAAAGGATAAAACAGGCATATCTCTCACTGTGACCCAGATAGTACTATATATAGCTGAGCTGACATTTCACAGGAACAGGAAAGAACCACCAGCCACTCAGGCTTGCACAGTTTTCATAGGGTTTCACTGAACTCCTTCCAACTTGGCTGACAGCATTAAGGATCCTACGTGTTTTGTCCTCATTGGACATTGTCAAGGGGATCCTGCTGATCTAGAATTAAGAGGTTCAGGGTTCGGATTGGCTGATCCTCCCCTTCAGTATAAATCATATGACCAAATTCCTGTGGTGTCTAGTTGTCTCCCAGTTTCAAGGGCTAGTTTATCTTATCTAATAGTATATCATACATATTCCTGATTGTAACTGATGTATATGTGTTATGATCTTCTTAGCTCCTGTGTAAAATTCCAAGACAGAGGCTACGCCACTTCCATCAGTTCCAGAGCCATATTTTCTTCAGAGGAATGACGTTTGATCCCCTGGTTCTTCAGAAGTACCCGGTAGATCTTGTGTTATCTATGCGGAAATCAGAAGATTTAGATCTATCAGAAACCCATGTCTTTGAAGACTTTGACTGCGATTTCACGGAGACTTTGCAGTTTCCACACCCAGCCTAAACTACATCACCTGCAACAAAATATATAACCATCATGCCAGCCGCTGCCTTAAAATGTGTGGAGTCTCATTCTGAATTTACAGTGTAAAATACTTCTCACCCTTAGCCTTTATTTATTATTGCTAAGTTTCCTATTCATCTAGTATAGATGACAGTGTTTTTTAGCTGCGGTTCTACTTGCTAATGATAGAATACCTATTTGTACACACCATAAGATCAGCTTTTATATTTTATAAATAAACAGCTGTTTTAATACTCTACATTCACTTGACTTCTGTGGTTCTTGTAGTAGTTTTTGTGTTTGTGTGCAACCGATTGCATTACGGTGTGCACCCAAAATCTCAAACAGACATGCTTTTCTCTGCAGCCACAGCTGCACAGGGTAATGCATGAATGGGAAGTGCTCTGTGCTGAGTAGCTTCCTGGTTCATTCACAAACTGGAGTATTGTAAACACAGTTTACTATGCTTCAGTTATGCATGGACACAGTGAGCGAGTGTGTTCATTTAAAAAAGGGACTATTTACTAGCTTCTCCCCCTCTGCTCTCTATCCTGAAACATCCCCCGCAGCAGCCGGGGGGAGAGAAGAGTAAGGAAGCCAGCAGCACTGCAGGGCGGGGGGGGGGGGGGAAACAACAAGGGGGGAAACCCGGGAAGTAGGGGTAATTGGTAGCACACATAGTGATTAAGGTGTGCCCAGGCTCACCTGGAACACCCCCATTACACAGTAATCTATGTAAGAATATTTACAGTAGGTGAGAGCACATCGATGATGTACGCATTGCTGTTCCTTTACAGTCCATTCACAGACAGTGGGGAATCTGCTAGACCAGGCTGTGTTTAACAAGTGCAGCTCATTCTGAAGGGAGGTCTGAGAGAGTGCAGAACCAGGCTACACGGTCTCAAACCCAAGTCTGGCTACAAAAATTTAGCAAGCAAAATAGTTCACATGTATGTGTTTTTTTTTTTATCAAAAAAATTTGGTTTATTTAGATTATGCATAGAAGTAATACACAGTCATTGACAGTAATCTGAGGTTTGTTTACAACATAGCAAGATGGTAGTAAGCATATAATAATTCTCATCATGTAAGTCCACAATCAAATGCTTTATGAACAAGTAAAATACTGTGGTTAGATATCGCTATGGCTTGCGTTTTATTCGGTACAAGTATCCAAATTCGATAGTCACCTGTCCCATATTTTGGAATATTTGAGAGGGCATCCTCTGTGCTCGTATATTCGTTTTTTATATGGCCACACCACATTCACTTCCCGAATCCAATCCCGAAATCTGGGAGGGGTTGGCTGCATCCATACTTTAGCAATAGTTTTCCTAGCGATGTATAAGGTTTCTCTCAAAAATATTGCCGTAGATTTGTCCGTATCTACATCGGGGAGCAAACCTACTATACATAGTTTAGGGCTTCCCATATCATCGTGGAGGAATCGGACTATTACATGCAGTAGGATTGTATAACAGTACAAGACCACATCAAATGGAAAAATGTCCCTGGGGGCAATCCACACCAAGGGCATGAAGGGTTTCTGGACCTTTGAAATCGGGACATGCTATAGGGCACAGGTGTCAAACACAAGGCCCGGGGGCCAAATCCGGCCCTCCGGGTCATTTCATGTGGCCCTCACACCTTTCCTGGGGGGTGGTGCTCTGGACATCTAGTCTTACATATACAACCGGCCCTATCAGGGCGACCATAATGCTGATACGGCCCACAATGAAATCAAGTTTGACATCCCTGCTATAGGGTGTAAGGTAGGCTCTGTGCATCATATACAGTTGCGTAAGCCGGTCCGACACCCTAGGGGACACCAATCTTGTGCCTTCCGTTATCTCACCCCAATCCTCATCCTCCATGTTGTTCAGGTCCGTCTCCCATTTGGCCTTGAGTCTGTATGCCCGAGTGGTAAGATCGGGGAGGTGTATGGCATAATAGAGGTTGGAAATCAACTGTGATGGATCCTCTCCTGTAATAATAGGCAAGACGGTGGGAGTAGTTAATTGAGGGTAACCAGTGGGAAACTGGGCTTGCAGAGCGTGTCTGAGTTGTAGGTACCTGAACAGTAGGTTATTGGGGAGAGAATATTCTTCCTTGAGCATCTGGAAGGATTTAGGGCCGTCTGGTGTCAAAACCTGGTGTAAGTATAGTATGTTCCGTTCTATGCATATCACCGGGTCAGGAATTATACGTAGCTCTGATAAATCCTCATTGAACCAGAGGGGAGTATGGGTGTGCATAGCTGGTATCTTTAACCTGGACATAATATGTTTCCAGATGGCATAGTAATGCACCCCCATACTCCCAGAGGACCCGTGGGCAGTCGGGGCAGTTGTGTTGCTCATTATGGTCTGTAAGGGAGAACATGTGGAGTAAAGCAATGGTCCATCGAGTAGAGCCCAGTATCTCTTACGGTCTGAGTTCATGTATTGATACATATGCGAGGCCTGGGAGGCCAAGTAGTAGTCTAAGAAGTCCAGCATCGTCACACCCCCATGTCTGCTGGGTTTTTCAGCGTGAGACACGATATTTTGTCTAGAGTGCCCCCAAACAAACGAGTTGAGGATGGCATCAAAAGACTTGAAGAATTTCTTTGGGATGGGGAGTGGAGCATGCCAGACCATATACAGTGTTTTGGGCAATAAGATTATTTTTATGAGATTTATGCGTCCCATAACTCCCAGCAGTAACTTAGCCCAGACCTGGATTTTTGTTTTGATTAGTTGATACAGGGGTTCAATATTGAGGGGTATGTAGTCTATAAGCTTATTGGTGACCTGAATTCCTAAATATATAATAATGGAAACACGCCTTAATGGCATAGGAGGGTCAGTAAACAGTGAGGGGAACTAGTCGATAGAGAGAATTTGAGACTTATCCCAATTGATCCTTACTCCTGAGTCCTTCCCCATTCGTTCTATGATCGAAAGCACCTCTTGTAGGGTTGTGTCCGAATCCGCCAGGTATAGCACCGTATCATCGGCGTATAGGCCAATCTTCTCTGTAAAGTTACCCACCTGTAAGCCACTAATATTATCGTTAGTTCTAATAGAAATGGCCAACGGTTCCACCGCCAATGCGTACAATAGAGGGGAGAGAGGACGTCCCTGGTGGGTGCCTCTCCCCGATGGAAACTCTTCTGATAGCCACCCATTAACCAACACCCTGACCCTGGGTGCTTGATAGAGTAGTTGGACCCATTTTATAAATTTAGGACCAAAGTTATACCTGCGGAGGCACTCCCAGAGGAACCCCCACTGTACGGAGTCAAACGATTTAGCAGCATCTAAGCTAGCAGGTTTTGTGCAGTGCACAGTGTGCCGCATGTATGCAACTATGGAGCAACAGCTCCAGGATGGATATCGCTGCGACAGATGTGAGCAGGTTGCCCTTCTGGAAGCTCGCATTAGAGATCTGGAGGAGCAAATTGCAACACTGGACAGAGCTGTCAACCTTGAAAGGGGCCCTCTGCTCACGGAGCAGGTGGCTAGTAGGGTTAAGGGGGAGGGTGGAGGGGTAAGTCAGGATTATAAGGTAGGTAGATGGGTTAACACAGTTAGAGGGAGTGGTAGGGGCTCACAGAAAAGGAAGGCCAGTCCTGGGTTTGAGCACCCTAACAGATTTGCCAATTTGAGTGAAGATGTGGGGGTGGCAAATTCAGAGGTGGCAGCCCTGGATGTCACTGCTCCCCCTAACAGCCGGGAGAGCAGCCCATCTAGTAGGGGTGGTAGGGGTAGTGCAGGTAGGCCTAGACAGTTGGTGGTAATTGGGGATTCTATAATTAGAAGGACTGATAGAATAATTTTTCACCGGGATCGCCTCAACCAAATGTTTTGCTGTCTCCCTGGTGCCAGGGTTCGGCATGTGGTGGACCGGGTTGATAAATTACTGGGAGGGGCTGGGCATGACCCAGCTGTCTTGGTCCACATCGGAACCAATGACAGAATAGATGGAAGGTGGAGGCTCCTTAAGAACCAATTTAAAGAATTAGGTTGCAAGTTGAAGAGAAGGACCTCCAAGGCAATATTCTCTGAAATATTGCCTGTGCCATGCGCAACACAGGAAAGGCAGGGGGAGATTAGAGCCCTGAATGCATGGCTAAAGACCTGGTGTAAGGAGGAGGGCTTTGGGTTTTTAGAGCACTGGGCTGACTTTTCATTGAGGTGCAACCTACATGCTAAAGATGGTCTGCACCTAAATGGAAGGGGGTCTGTTGTGCTAGGGGAGAGGTTTATGGGAAGGCTGGAGGAGTATTTAAACTAGGATTGAGGGGGGAGGGTGCATTAGATTATAACGGGGTAGACAGGTCAGACAGGGGTCAGCCCCTATTGGTGGGTGGAATGGGGAAAGATGGGGGGAGGGCAAAGAAAGATGATATGATTTAACCAAGAATTCCTCGGAGGTGGAAGGTAGATAAGACAGTAA